>JAESUZ010001135.1:3000000-3204198 GCA_017311185.1 Proteles cristata cristata
GATCTGAGGCAGAGCCAAGGGTTGGAGGGGTTCTGGGAGATGAAGACAGAGGGAAGGACAACACAGATGCAACTCCTAGATTACGGAGCTGGAACTTTCACCCTTCTGTCCAAAGGGCATTTAGTCCTCCTGTACATCCAGCTTGTCTCTGGCTTTTATAGAATACAGTTCTGTAGTTAGTGTTCTTGAAATTCTGTGAGTTTGTGAGTATAGCTGGAGGGTAAACTCGAAGGATTACTGAGTCTCAAAGGTAGGTGATTAAGTTTTGGTGCAGTGTAAATGCTTCCATGCTAATGGTTACCATTCAGCCATTAAAGAAAATAATGAGGTGGGGCACCCAGTGGGTCAGTCAGTCAAGCGTCCGACTTAGGCTCGGATCATGATCATGGGTTTGAGCCCCGCGTCTGGCTCTGTGCTGACAGCTAGCTCAGAGCCTGGAGCCTGCTTCGGATTCTGTATTTCCCTCTCTCTCTGACCCTCCCCTGCTCACCCTGTGAGCAGTATTTATTTCTCTCTCAGAAATAAATAAAAAACATTTAAAAAAATGATGAGGTAGATTTATGCATGTTGATCAAGAAGGATGACCACAATAGGCTGTGTTTGAGGAAAGAGCTGCTAAATTGTCCTCGAAAATCGCATAAATTACCAAACCCACCTCCAGAGGTTGAGGATGCCTGTTTCCCCTTCAATCTCTAATGGCAAATGTTTAAACACTCTTAGCCTTACCTTATCAAAAAGGCCGTGGGTATCTCATGGTTTTTAATTGGGGTGCATGTCGGTGTAGTGAGCCAATATTTGATTATTGGCCTTCTATAGTATTTTTAACTTCTTGTTTGTATCTCTGTTTTCCTTTGATAATGACGTTCTCAGCAGCTTTTGTGGATAAAAGAAATTAGCTCTATTAGATTGCAGACTTTTTTCCTCTGGAGTCTTGTCTGCTTATGGTTTCCTTTATAATTCAGTGGTTTTAAATTAAGTAGTCCCCTATCACTCAGTTCCTTTTTAACTTCTGGGTTTTAGCAGTCTTGGAAAGAGTAGGGTAATTCCTAGTAATTAGGCTTTAAAGAACTTTCACACTTGAGAACATAATGCTTCTCTTCCATCTTTGTTCTTTTGAGGAAATGCTAACCCCCTTGAAAAAAGGAAAGAATCTAAATTTTATTTTTGTTACTGTCAAGAAAAATCTATTGTACTTTTTTAATTAAAAAGTTTTTTAGGGACACCTGGGTGGCTTAGTTGGTTAAGCATCTGACTTGCTTTTTGGCTTGGGTTATGATCTGGTTGGTCCTGGGATTTGAGTCTCCATGTCCAGCATGGAGTCAGCTTGGGATTCTGTCCCTCCCTCTCCCTCTGCCCCTCCCTCACTCGTGCTCTCCCTGCACCCCCATCCCTATCCCCCCATCCCTGTCCCCCGCTCTGTCCCTCTCTGGCCCCCTCCCCCGTTCCTCTCTGGCCTCCTCTCTGTCTCTGCCCCCCCCTCAAAAAATTACTTTAAAATTAAAAAAAAATTTTTTAATCTCCATGCCCAACATGGGGGTCAAACTCATGACCCTGAGATCAAGAGTTGCATGTTCTACGAACTGAGCCAGCCAGGTGCCCTAAGAAAAATCTTTTTAAAATAATTCTAAGAAGTAAGGCATTTGGATTATAAGGAGTGTTAAACATAATGGTTCTTGATTTTTTTTTTTTTTTTAAGGTCTTTGACCACTCTTAAAAAAGTTAGTGAAGACCCCAAAGAACTTTTGTGTATTGTTTTAATTTCCTGTATTAGGAATGAAAATTGATTTAAAAAAAAAAAAAACCCTCAAAAAACCCCCATTATATTAATGTAAGTAACTTTTTTTTAAACATAAGATAACTTTTCTAAAACATCTAGAAGAATGGCATGGTTTTATATTTTTGAAAACTTGCTTAATTTGGCTTAACATACAACACCTATATTCCAAGTTTGCATTCAACCTATTACATCTCCTGTTTTGATTGAAGTACATGGAAAAAAAATCTGGTCTCCTACAGACATGTAGTTAGGACAAGGAGGAGCATTTAATAGTCTTTTTAGATAAGTGTGGAGAGTTCTTTCATACCACACTAAAACCCAACAAGTGGCAATTTCTGAATGTATGGTTGCAATGTGTAATCTGAAACCCTGTCAGTGAACATTTGTGCCCTAAAAATAAAATCCATTTATTTTATTTTCAATTTAAATTTAAATGCAAAAATAAAAGATACATTTAATCACACATTGATCGTTTAGAAATAATGATTCATGGGGAAATGTAGATCAAACATTGAAGTGTTTCATTATGCGGTGTCAAATATACACTCCTTAATGTCACCACTGATCTCATCAGAAAAGTGTAAGTATTAGGAAGCTGTCAAAGCTAATGATTACAGATAAGTTTTCAAAATTCTCGTGTGTTTTTTCCTTGAAGTTGTGGGTTTTATCGTTTGCAACAGATACTATTTTCCTTGAGGTGATGGATTTCTTTGATCCCTCTGAGGAAATGTGCTATAAATATCTAAGTCTGAGTAACCACACTTTGTCTTTCTGTTATTTCAACCAGTGTTCCAGGAAAAAGTCCTCCAGTTTAGCTTGCAAACCAAATAATCACGCAGATTTTTTTTCTTTGAGCTCACCGTGGTACTTGAGTATGCATCAGAAGTGCTTTATGGAGTACTTCTCACTTCATCATACAGATACTAAAAGACATGTTCTTAAGGGTTTAGAGCTGACAAAATTAATACTTCTTACTGCATATGGTAAAGTGAGTGATATGTGAAGCTGCAAGCCAATGATATTGAGGAATATAAGGACTACAAAATACAGTTTATTGTCACTACCTTGTTTTGTGGCACAGCAAGCAAGTCCATCCATCATTACTTTTATACCATCATTGCAAATGTCAACACAGTAGTAGAAGGCGTTACTGTTATTAAGAACATATTTTTACTTCGTGGACTCACTAAATGGGTCTCAGATCCCCAGGGGTCCACTGAGCACCCTGAGAACCACTGTTCTGATAAAGTGCTTTGTCTCTGTGGCAGATTTTGAGAGTTTTGACCTGCCTGAAGAGCACCAGATTGCACACCTCCCCTTGAATGGAGTGCCTCTCATGATCCTTGATGAGGAGAGGGAACTTGAAAAGCTGTTACACCTGGGGCCCCCTTCACCTCTGAAGATGCCCTCTCAACCATGGGAGTCTAGTAAGTGAACAAGTGTCTTTCTAGAAGAGCTGCAAATTACTTGTCAGAATTCTTTCATTATCGTGGGGGCAGAGTTGTATGGAAGGTTAGCCTACAAGTAATTTCTGTCTTTCAAACTTTAGGGATAGGGTTTCAGAGTAATGAAAACTGCTCTCAGTTGGTGCTGTTTTTAGTCTCAAATGTCCAGATAAAGTCATTCTGGAAACTAGACAGTCTTAGATACAGAAAGCATGATTAAATTTAGCGTATAACTTCTTAGGTTATAACTTGAACTGTAATAAACTTGCTTGGAATGAGAGTTCCAAGTTCCATCCAAAGCTAATCTAGGACCAAGAGCCCTGAGCACAGTAGCATAGAATGGCAAAACTTTACTGCCAAGGTTTGAGGCTTGGTTCAAACTGATGATCAAAACCCATCAGTATGTTTTCTATTTGTTCTGATGGGATAACATATATTATTTTGTAAGTTAATAATATGGTTGGCTCTTACTTGGGTCCTTAAAAACAATAGAGTTTCAGTTATGTCTAAGATATATTTCCTAATGAAGGTCAATTCTGGGATCTTAGCCACATTCAAAGAAGTGTGTATGTGCATGTGTGCATGTCTAACTGGGCTGTGTGTGTGTGTGTGTGTGTGCGCGCGCACACATGCGTGCATGTCTAATTGGGGTGGGGGTAGGGATTCATTAGACAAAGGGGAAAATAAGAATTTAGGAGCAAAACTGACAACTAACATCTTTGTTGAGATGGATGGTGACTAAAGGGTTTGCAGATATTGAATAAGAAATTCCTGTTTTCTAGATCTTTTGCAGTCTCCAAGCGTTCTGTCGACCCTGGATGTTGAATTGCCACCTGTTTGCTATGACTTAGATATTTAAATTTCTTAGCACTCAATTGTTTGTATGTTTTGTATTAATAAAGCAATTCTTTAATAGACTCTTCCTAATATTGTTGTTGGTTTTCTGTGGAATTTACTTAAAACAGTATGAAAATTAGTGGAAGTGTTGGCAAGGGTCTGTCACCTGACAATAGAAGTATACCTGATTTGAAAAGCTTACCTTAAAACCTTTGGGTTTGTTTTAATAGCTGATTTTAGAAGCTGCAACTGTTCTCCCTGAAACATATACCCCTAAATGTACTTTATTGTCTTTCTGTGGCTATTAACTAGTGACAGTTATTAGATCTCTTAATTAGAAGAGCCATTTCCAGCTCATTAAATATCTATTGCTAAGCATTCCTTATTGCTGGTTCTGTTTGGTTTCTAATGACTTTAATACTCACTATTTAGTAATCAGAATTTGAAAGGCTCTAAATCTTCCGAGATCTTCAATTAGGCTCTTTGAAGATTGCAGCAGATAATTTACAGATGGTAATATCCACTCTTCACCTGTAGGAAACTCCGTTTAGTTGCTTACACTATATTGTGATCTGTTTGAAGTGTTTAATAAGTATTATCGTGTTTGTTTATGACCTGATTTTTCAGTTGAGGACCATGAAGCTCGGAAGTTCATTGATAAGCTAGAGGCATAAAGAGCTGTTACTTTGATTCCAAATCTGTGATTGGAATCAAAATATCAGAGATTACAAACAATTGCTCATGGGTTTTCTTTTTTGGAGGAATGGGAGGGATGATCCAAAAAAAGTGTTGCCCCCATTTAAAATTTTAAAGTTTTACCTACCTTTGGTTTTTGGAGCTTCTCTTGGAAAAGCAGACAGTTGGCCCTTATTTCCAGTACTGAGACTGGCAGCGAAGTGCAGGCTGCCTTTAGGTAGAGTATGGGCTTTCTGTACTACAGACGCTTGGTGAGATGGCCTGAAGGGAGAACTCAAGTGTTCCTTCTGTCTCTGATCACTTTACTTGCCTGGTCCATATAGGCAATTAAATTGATCTTGCTTAATACCAACCTATATAGGACACCTTTCCCCTGAAATGTCTATAACCTACATAATCAAGTTAGAATTTGAACCTTTTCTTTTTCATCATTATTGCTGGTATCCTATGCAATTTGCTTAAAACTGAAAACTAGTGGGAGTGTTTAACAGACAAAAGTCTGTAATCTGATAATTTTTTTTTAAGTTTTTTTTTTTAATGTTTATTTCTAGGAGAGAGAGAGAGAGAGAGAGACAGCATGAGCAGGGGGAGGGTCAGAGAGAGAGGGAGTCACAGACTGAAACGGGCCCCAGGCTCTGAGCTGGCAGTCAGCACAGAGCCCGACGCGGGGCTCGAACCCACGAACCGCGAGATCATGACCTAAGCGAAAGTCGGACGCTTAACCGACTACGCCACCCAGGCGCCCCAATCTGATCATTGTTTGATTGAAAAAGTTACTGTAGGGGCGCCTGGGTGGCTCAGTTGGTTGAGCATCTGACTTCAGCTCCGGTCATGATCTTACAGTTTGTTGGTTCAAGCCCCATGTCAGGCTCTGTGCTGACAGCTCAGAGCCTGGAGCCTGCTTTGGATTCTGTGTCTCTCTTCCTCTCCCCTTCTGACCCTCCCCCATGCATGCTCTGTCTCTCTCTCTCTCTCTCTCTCTGTCTCTCTCTCTCTCTCTCTCTCTCTCTCTCTCTCTCAAAAATAAACATTAAAAAAATTTAAAAACATGATTAAAACTTGTACCTTTTAAATATAAGTGAATCAATCTGACTCTCTGGAATTAGACTTTTTTATATTTACTTGTTTCTTAATGTTTTTTTTTTAATGTTTGTCTTTGAAAAAGCATGAGTAGGGGAGGGGCAGAGAGAGAGGAAGACACAGGATTTCAAGCAGGCTCCAGGCTGTGAGCTATCAGCACAAAGCCCAATGTGGGGCTCGAACCCATGGACTGCTTGATCATGACTTGAGAGCTGAAGTCGGACACTTAACCAACTGAGCCCCCAAGGTGCCCCTAGAAAGACTTTTAAAAGAGCATAAAATAGGGGCACCTGGGTGGCTTAGTCGGTTAAGCGTCCGACTTTCTCTTAGGTCATGATCTCACGGTTCGTGGGTTCGAGCCCCGCGTCAGGCTCTGTGCTGACTGCCAGCTCAGAGCCTGGAGCCTGTTTCAGTCTGTGACTCCCTCTCTCTCTGACCCTCCCCTGCTCACGCTGTCTCTCTCTCTCTCTCTCCTAGAAATAAATCATTTAAAAAAATAAAAGAGCATAAAATAAGACTACTAGGACACATGGCTTTAAGGGAGAGTATTGGATCTGGCATCCGCAGATATAGCAGGCCTATCCCTGCTAGGGACCAAGGCTGTGATGGTTAAGTAACATGTTTCCCTTGCCCTCAGGAGCCTGTTGTCCATTGGGGGAGACTGGCATGAAACACTATCACAATCTAGGAAAATGAACATAGGGGCAAGAAGAACCAGTTGCTGGGGAGTGCTTGCCAGCCCAGTTTCTGGAAGGGCAGGGAAGGCTTCCTGAGGAGGAACATGCGATGAACACTTGATGGAAGAGAAGTGTTCTGGGCTGAGAGAACAGCTTTTGCAAGTGCCAGGGGGCAAGAGAACACAGCCTATTAAATGAAAACTCCCCCTCCCCTGCCTTTTTTCCTTCTCCTACTTGAGGTTTGGGCAAGGAGTGTAGTTGGTAACAAGTCTAGAGAGTTAAGCCAGGGCCACATGGCTTTGTAGACTGTAGAAGGGGGTTTAGCATCTGAAAAGGTTTTAAAGAGGGAAATTGACAGGGCCAGGTTTGTGTTTCAGAACTTCAGTCTGGAGGTGGGGAGACCAGACTTAGAGTCTGCAGTAGGTGATTAAATGGTCTTGAAGAAGTGATGGCAGAGAACAGTAAGGCTTCAAGAGGAGTTGATATTGACAGGGTGGCAAATGGTGGGGAGAGGCACAGGACAGCATCAACAGTGTATGGGAACATCCCTCACTTGAGGGTCCCCGGATGTGTTCACAAAGATGTTTATTGCTGCTTAGTATATAATGGGAAAATATACAGATATACATTGGGATGAAATGTATTCATTAAAAAGGATCTATGTATGTGGATGTGGAGAGATAGAGAACCATGGAACTTTTTCAGTGTCACAAGTGGGTTATATTTAGGATCATCATTTAGTATTACTTTTTTTTTTTAAGTTTATTTTGAGAGAGAGAGAGAGAGTGTGTGTGCTCACACATAGCAGGGAAGGGTCAGAGAGAGAGAGAGGGAGACAAAGAATCCCTAGCAGGCTCTGGCTGTCAGCACAGAGCCTGATGCAGGGCTTGATCCCACAAATCATGAGCTCATGACCTAAGCTGAAATCAAGTGTTGGATGTCTGACTGACAGCTACTCGGCTGCCCAAGATCACTTTTATTTAAATACGTATGGGATAGAAAAGCATAGTGACAAGAAGTAAAAAGTGAGATCCTGGCTCAGCAACTTAGTCTGTGACCTTGAGCATGTTGTTTAATCTCCCTGAACTTCTGTTTTGTTTTTTTTTTTTTTTTTCATTCACGAGACCCATGATTGAATTTATCTTGAAAGGTTGTCAGGAGTACGTGAGCTAACACATGAACACTCAAAATGGGCTTGACACATAGTAAGCCTTTTAGTTACTATTATGGTTAGGTTTATTTGTGAGTATAAAAATGTCCATAAAGCTGATCGTACCTTACCAGAGTTAATCTTGCATGTGTCTATGGGAGACTAGCATTGTTTACACTTCTAAAAATTTGTATATTAATAGGATTACACCACTTAAAGAGAAAATGTGGGCTGCTTGGGTGGCTTGGTTGGTCGGACATCTGACTGGCTCAGGTCATGATCTTGCCATTTGTGAGTTTGAGCCCCACATCGCTCTCACTGCTGTCAGTATGGAGCCTGCTTGGGATCCTCCCCCTGACCCCCCAGCCCCTCATTTACTCATGCTTGCTTGCTCTCAAAAATAAATATTAGGAAAAAAGTGTTCTTCTCTGGAGGCTGGAAAGGTTAATTTTTTTTTTTTTTAAGAAAAACATCTATTCCATTTGTCTTCATAACAGTTAAATGAATCCCTATCTTCTTGCTCACAGGCTTCATTGTGGGGTTGGGGACATCAGGTTTGGGCCTTACTTTGAGCCCCTAAGGTTCTGGGAAGCCTGAATACCCAGTTTGTGTCTTGGGTTGGGCTGGTCCAGCTGATTTTGAAATAGCCTGAAAGGAGGCTGGGGTGGGACATGGTGCTTTGGTATGGGAGCCCTTAGCTGAAGATCATTCCTGGAGAAAATGACCCAGTGCCTGTACGGGTTCAGGATCAACCAACTTTGTGTGTTGACCTGGACACATGGCATTGCTTGGCAGGTTTACACAAATCTCCATTCTCCCCTTGCGAGGTTCCTACATCTCCACTCTTTAAGCTTGTCTGTTCCTGCTTCCACCCCTGCCCTGCCTCTCAGGTGCCGAGCCTCCCCCCTCGTAACAGACGCGGGAGCCCTCAGTCAGGAATGTCTTCTTGCTGCCATTCATTTTACAAGCCCCCTGCATCTTGCAACAGAGGTGTTCCTCCTGTCACCCTCCACATCTGCTCTGGGTCACCTCCCCTCTTTGGTTATCTCCCCCCACCCATTCTCACACATGTTTACTTTTTGGTGGGGCCTCCAGATTCTATAGTCTCCCTTCTATACTAAAAACCCTTCTTTGTCTCCACGTCTTTCTTTAGTGTCCGATTGTAAGGGCTCACTCTTGGCCTCTCTTCTCTACAAACTCCATGTGATCTTTCGTATTCCTGTGGTTTGAAATCCCACCTCTGTACTGCCTTGGTGTGTCTAACCCAAGTCTCTCCCCTGAACTCTCTCTAGTTGCTTACGAGATCTCAAATCTAAACTGGAGCTCTGGTTTTCTCCCTCTGCGATCTGCCTCTTGCTAGCATTCTCTATCTCAGTAAATGGCGTTTACTCCTGTTACAAACCTGGGAGCTATCTTTGTTACCTCCATCTCTTCCCACATCCATCCCCATAGCCAGCCTGAAGATTCTGCTTCTAGTTTATATTCCTAGTTTGTTCATTTCTTTTCACCCCTTAAATGCAAACTATGATTTCCTTTGATGACCACAGCCCTCTAACTGCCCATTCTCACACAGAATGCTTGAGCATTCTGCTTCTTACCCATTCTTCACCATTGCCAGAGTGATGTTTTAAATGCAACTCTAATTGTCCCCCATTTAAAGTCTTCTAGTAGATTCTCGTTGTACGTTGGGGGACATGTGAACTCACCTCCTTGGCCCGGGAGGCTTTGCATGATCTAGGCCCCGCCTGGCGCTTCTTGTTCCCTGTTGAGGCTCCCTCCCCTGCCCTTTAGGTCCCAAAGCCCCATTCCTGCCCCTGGCATGGCCCCTGCAGGCAGCATGAGTCCCTGTTCCCTCCTGCATTGCATCTGCTCTACTTCCTCTGCCCATTGCTGATTCCACATGGGGCACAGTCAGTGCTCTGGAGTTGAAGAACTGCTTGCTTCCCTGCATCTTCTGTGTCCCCTGGTCCTACTTACTTCCTTGCTCTGATCCATCCATCACCTGAGCAGCCACCCAGTCCTGCCACTTCCATCACTTAAATATTCCGTAAGGGCTCAGGTCTTTCCACTGCTGGTGTTCTTCCTTTTCAGGCCACCATTTCTCCCCTGGGATGTTCTAGCAGCTTTTTTTTTTTTTTAATTTTTTAAAGTAATTTTTAAAAATGTTTATTTTTTTGAGAAAGAGACAGCATGAGCAGGAGAGGGTCAGAGAAAGAGGGAGACACAGAATCAGAAGCAGGCTCCAGGCTCTGAGCTAGCTGTCAGCACAGAGCCCGATGCGGGGCTTGAACCCACGAACTGTGAGATCATGACCCGAGCTGAAGTTGGATGCTTAACCGACTGAGCCACCCAGGTGCCCCTGTAGCAGCTTTTTATACCTACTTTAATATGATTTCCCCAAAGCCCTTCTCCAGGCGGTAGCCAGGGTGAGTTTTCCCATTCCGCAAATGTGATGGTATCATTTCCTTTTCATTTCAGATGGAGTTTTCAACTCTAGAAGCTTGATTTTGTGTGTGTATGTTTTAATTTTACATGTTTCTGCCTAACTTGTTGAACATACGGAATAGTTACCTCTGTTTTAATGTCCTTGTCTGCTGATTCTCACATCTGTCTCAGTCCTGGGTCAGTTTCAGTTGTTTTGGTCCCTGCCCTGCTCCCCGCCCACCCCCACCCCCTGCCCCTTACAGGCTGTGTTTCCCTACAGCTTACTATCCCTGCCAATTTTTATTTTTTAAATTTTTTGAATTAAAAACTTTTTCATTAATGTTTATTTGAGGGGGAGAGAGAGAAAATACAAAGCAGGCTCCAAGCTCTGAGCTTTCAGCATAGAGCCGGACGCAGGGCTCAAAACCACAAACACCGAGATCACGACCTGAGGAGAAATCAAGAGTCAGATGCTTAATGGGTTGGGCCACCTAGGCGCCCTGCCTGGAAATTTTTAAAAAACAGTTTTAGGGGCGCCTGGGTGGCTTAGTCGGTTAAGCGTCCGACTTTCGCTTGGGTCATGATCTCGCGGTTCGTGGGTTCGAGCCCTGCGTCGGCCTCTGTGCTGACTGCCAGCTCAGAGCCTGGAGCCTGTTTCAGTCTATCACTCCCTCTCTCTCTGACCCTCCCCTGCTCATGCTGTCTCTCTCTCTATCTCCTAGAAATAAATAAAACATTTAAAAAATAAAATAAAATATAAAACAGTTTTAGTTGCTATTAATGTTTTTTTTCTTGAATTTTTGTTTATTTTTTAAATGTTTATTTTTGAGAAAGAGAGCGAGCACATGTGCACAAGCAAGCAGGGGAGGGACGGAGAGAGGGAGACAGAGGATCTGAAGCGGGCTCTGCACTGACAGCAGAGAGCCTGATGTGGGGCTTAAACTAATAGACCATGAGATCATGACCTGAGCTGAAGTCCAACACTTAACCGACTTGAGCCACCCAGGCGCCCCTATGCCTGGAAATTTTTATTGGATGCCAGACATTTATTTTACCTTTGTGTGTGTGTGTGCTGGGTATTTTTATTTTTCAGTAAATATTTTTTTAACATTTTGTTTGCTATTTAAAGATTTATTTTAGAAAGCACGTGTGAATGGTGGAAAAGGGTTGACGGAGAGAGAATCTTGAGCAGGCTTAACTTGCTTTTAAGTTTGTTAGGCAACACGAGGACTAATTTCCCTCTACTCCTGAAGTAATACTTTCTTTAAAAGAAAAATATATATTCTTCCATTTATCTTTACAATAGTCAAATGAATCCCTATCTTTTTTTTTAAGTGTTTGTTTTTTTGTTTTTTTTGTTTTTTATTTTTTTTTTAATGCTTTATTTCTAGGAGAGAGAGAGAGACAGCGCGAGCAGGGGAGGGTCAGAGAGAGAGGGAGTCACAGACTGAAACAGGCTCCAGGCTCTGAGCTGGCAGTCAGCACAGAGCCCGACGCGGGGCTCGAACCCACGAACCGCAAGATCGTGACCCAAGCGAAAGTCGGACGCTTAACTGACTAAGCCACCCAGGTGCCCCTTAAGTGTTTGTTTTTGAGAGAGAGACAAAGAGACAGAGACTGAGCACAAGCCGAGGAGCGGGGGTAGGACACAGAATCCAAAGTAGGTTCCTACTACTCTGTCAGCACAGAGCCTGACGCGGGTCTCGAACCCATGAATTGTGAGATCATGACCTGAGCCAAAGTCAGATGCTTAACCAGCTTAGCCACCCAGGTTTTCCAAATGAATCCCTATCTTACAGATGAGGAAACAGGCTCCTAAAATTTAAGTGACACAGCTGATAGGTTGTTGGAGTCTGGGATCAAACTCATGTCTGTCTAGCCCCAACATCCAAGCTTTTTGTTTTGTTTTGTTGTGTTTTTTCCCAGCTTTGAGATATTATTGACATACAACCTTGTATAAGGTGCTGATTTGGTAAATGTAACTAATACTTTCATTATATCATATAATTACCATTTTTGTGATAAGACCTAGTTTTAGCAACTTACAAATATATAATACAATATTATTAACCATAATCACCATGCTATTCATTAGATCCCCAGAGGATCTACTCATCTTCTGATTGGAAGTTTGTCCCCTTTGACCAGCAGCTCCCTGTTTCCTTCATGCCACAGCTGCTCACAACCACCACTCTATTCTCTGTTTCTATGAATTTGGCTTTTTTTAGATTTCATGTGTAATGGAGGTTATATAGTATTTGTGTTTGATTTGTTTCACTTAGCCTAATGCCCTCAAGGTTTATCCGTGTGATACACATGGTAGGATTTCCTTCTTTCTCATGCCTGCATAATGTTACAGTGTGTGTGTGTGTGTGTGTGTGTGTGTATGTGTATGTACTTTGTCCATTTGTCTGTAAATGAGCACCTAAATTGTTTCCACATCTTGGCTATTGTGAATAGTGCTGCAACAAACATGGGAGTGCAGGTATCTCTTCCAGATGCTGTGTTCACATTCTTTGGGTGTTACATACCCAGAAGCAGGATTGCGAAGTCGTGTGGTAGTTTTATTTTAAATGTTTCGACGAATGAGGTAAGACTCCTCTGTCCACAGTTCCTGGATCATGAGGTTTTCCAGTTTGGCCACCGGGAACAGACACACTTCCCAGCTTTGTGTGAGCTCTGGTGCTTTTCCCTCTAGCCCTCAGGAGGTTTTCTCACAAACAAGCAAGGACAGAAGTCCTAGAGGGGACTCAGTTCTGGGATTCTTTCTAAGCAGCACTCTCCTCCCCAGTGCTCTGGCCGGCTGCCTTGCTGCCATGGTCTTCCTTCCTTTCTGTCTCTCTAGTTCAAGGACTTGGCTTGGCTCTTCTTTTTCTTCCCTCCTTTGGCCTAGAAACTCTTAGACCAGTGAGCTGGGCAATCATAGGGGGGCTCACCTCATTTATTTCCCATTTCTCAGGGACTGCTGTCCTTTGTTGCCTCATACCTAATCTCTTGGAAACCATCTTTCCTATATTGTTTTCAGTGACTGGCAGGAGGATAGATTGGTTCTAGTTACTCTGTCTTGGTTAGAATTGAAAATTCCCTCCAGGTGTCATTTACATTTTGTTTTTTGCTAAGGTAAATTTCATATGACAGAATCCACCGTTTAAAATTTTCAACCATTTTGAAGTGTACAATTCAGTGGCTTCTAATACATTCACAGTGTTGTACAACCATGGCCACTAACTTTTCAAAACACTTCCATCCTTCCCCTAAAGAAACCTGTACCCATTAAGCAGTCATTACTTGTTGCATTAAAAAAAAACTTTTTTTTTTTTTAACATTTATTTATTTTTGAGAGACAGAGCATAAGTGGGGAGGGGCAGAGAGAGAAGGAGACACAGAATCCGAAGCAGGCTGTCAGCACAGAACCCAATGTGGGGCTTGAACTAACAAACCATGAGATCCTGACCTGAGCTGAAGTCAGATGCTCAACAACTGAGCCTCCCAGATGCCCCTCCTCACTGCATTTTTAAGTGATGACCAGCTGCCCTCAGGATAACGCCCATGTGTTTCCCCAGAATGTGGTGGTGGTTTTGAGGGAGACAAAGTGTGAGTTCTCTTCTGATATGCTGGCTCACTCCTATCCATCTTTTTGCTCTACACTGAGCTACTTCCCTGACAACACCAGGTTGGGCTGCTTCCCTCTTATTTGCTCAGCTAGCTGCAGACGCTTAAACTTCTCACACTTAACAGGCTAGGCTGTGTCTGTCTGGCTAGCTGTGTCTTCTGCTACACCAGGAGCTGGCTCAGGTCTGCCCTGTTTCTCTTATATTCTTGTGCCTGGTGCATGCTAGGTGCTCAGGTGTTTGCTGAAATGAATGACTGTGTCATCCGTACCTGGGGACCCAGGTTCTAGAGGCCAAATGATGACACCATGCCCACTGTTACCATTTTGCAGAGGCAAGGCCAGGGAGTTTGCCTTTGTCCCAGGTTTCCCCAGAGAGAGTAGTGGGGGGTAGAGCACAAGCCTGGGGGACCGGCTTCCTACCCTCCAACCTGCTAGACAGCTCCAGTCCTGTTTGTGTTCTTATCATGGCACTGCCTGCCTGTGTGCAGAGAAGGTTTGTGTAGACAGGGTGGGCACGGGAACTGGTTTTCCTTTTTGACTGCTACCGACGGTGTTTTGTTGGCTTTTCCTCCCTGCTGGGTGGTGGGTGATGCTTAACAGCATTTTACTGGATTCTATAGCTTTCTTGTTACTTCTGGTTAAAATTAATTTTTGACTTGGAATGTAAGCCTCAGTCCTGATCATTTTAAAACTTCAGTATCTGATGAATAGACACTTTTCCAAATAGGACATCCAGATGGCCAACAGACACATATAACGATGCTCCAAATCACTCATCATCAGGGAAATACAATCAAAAGCACACTGAGATACCACCTCACGCCGATCAGACTGTCTAAAATGAACAAATCAGGAGACTGAAGATGCTGGCGACGATGTGGAGAAATGGGCACCCTCTTATACTGTTGGTGGGAATGCAAACTGGTACAGTTGCTCTGGAAAACAGTGTGGAGGTTCTTCAAAAAATTAACGATACAACTCCTCTATGACTCAGCAATAGCATTGCTAGGAATTTACCCAAGGGATACGGGGTGCTGATGCATAGGGGCACATGTACCCCAATGATCATAGCAGCACTTTCAGCAGTAGCTAAATCATGGAAAAAGCCTAAATGTCCATCAATTGACGAATGGATAAAAAAAGATATGGTTTATATATGCAATGAATTACTACTTGCCAATGCGAAAGAATGAAATCCCGCCATTTGCAGCAACATGGATGGAACTGGAGGGTATTATGCTAAGTGCAATAAGTCAGTCAGAGAAAGACAGATATCGTGTTTTCACTCCTATGTGGAGCTTGAGAAACTTAACAGAAGACCATGGGGGAGGGGAAGGTGAAAAATAGTTTCAAACAGAGAGGGAAGCAAACCACAAGAGACTCTTAAATACAGAGAACAAACTGAAGGTTGATGGTGGTTGGGGGAAAGGGGAAGTGGGTGATGGGCATTGAGAAGGGCACTTTTTGGGATGAGCACTGGGTGTTGTGTGGAAGCCAATATGACAATAAACTATAAGCTATATATAATATAAACTATATTAAAAAAAACGGGAGTCTTAGGGTGCCTGAGTAGCTTAGTCGGTTAAGCATCCAACTCTTGATTTCATCTCAGGTCATGATCTCATAGTCTGTGGTTTGAGCTGCATTGGGCTCTGCCCTGACTGCATGGAGCCTGCTTGTGATTCTCTGTACCTCCCTTCTCTCTGCTCCAACCCTGCTCACTCACTCTCTCTCAAAAAATAAATAAACATTAAAAAACAAAACAAAACAAAAACCTCAGTCTCAAATTCACTGCAAGCTCTTCTCTCCTGCACAGGCTAGAGCTGGAACCAAAGCATGTGTGGTGAACACTCCTCCCATCTTCCCTGCACATGTTGGGCACATGTGGGCCTCCTGCAGCCAGGAGGCCAGCCAGGGAGGCCAGCCAGGAGGAGAAGAGACAGGCCATGTGTTGGTTATGGGCAATGTCCTGGCTTTGGTCTACATGTGGGGCTCTGTGCAATGCTGGTAGCATCCACTCTGTGTATGCGTGTTTGTGAGAACATGTATTTCTGTATGGAGAGGGAACTCCCGCCCCTCTGAAAAGAATGGCAGCCCTGCCTCTTCCATGGCGTTCCTGGGTGGGCCCTCCTATTGCTTTGTCCAGGGCTCCCTCTCTTAATAACCACCAAGGTCCTTTTTGTACCCTTTGAGGGCCACAGAGGACAGGATGGGGTGAAGGTTTCCTCCATATACCACGTCCAAGGATCTTCAGACCCTACAGTCTGGGGCTACTCTAGCAGGTGAGAAGTCTCTGCACCAGGAGCAGGCAACAGTGTTAAAGGTCAAGTTCTCACATGCCAATGATCCTCCCTTTCAGTTTTTTTGAAGGCTGAAAAGGAACCATAGCCTCAGGAGCCCAGAATGCTCCCCTAAGAGCCCTTCTTGGCTCCGTAGATGGCACCAGGTTGGCCTACAATTTTTGCAGCTCAACAGGCACACATCTGGGGGACAAAATGCCATTCTCCCTGCCTTGCAGATCCTAGTCCTCAGGTGTGGTTCATTTGGAGCTACTCTTGGCCGTAGGAGGGGGAGGAACCCTTCTTTCCCATGGTGAACTTGGCTTTTCCCTGCACACACAGAAGGCTGGCCACCTCCTCTCTTAGGCCTCATTTGTCTCCTGATGGCTGGTTATGCATCCCTCAGCAAGCACAGAACTGCCTTTAGGACATGCTGTACTTGTGACTTTTGGAGACCTTAGCCACATGAGCTCAAGCAACAGATTTTCCATTCCTCTGCTCCAGGCAAAGTAAGCGTCTGCTAAGGGGATACTTATCTTTGCAGTCTTCAAGTCCACAGCCTTGCCTGGGATAGACAGTTCGTGGGATTGAATTACAGCAGGAAGTATGGCAGCAAAGTGGCTGCCTGTTTCCCTGTACGCACAGGCTCCCTGGAGGATCTGTGACTACACTCCTTATGAAGAGGCCTCTTTTCCCGTAAGAGGAGGCTGGATTGACGAGCCACTTCTCTTCTCTGAGCACACAGTGGAACAGACTGCAGGCCCAGCCTTCCTCTGGTGCCTGAGGAGTGGGAGGGTTTCCATGGTGATGGCACGTATCATTCCTCCCCTCCATCTTGCAGGGCCACTGCAGAGGTAGGAGCTGCCTGCCATTGGTATGCGGTTCCGAGCCCAGGCCACAGCTGGCTTCTGGTTTCCTGCACAATTGCACTGACACTGGAAGGCACAGTCTGTCAGAGGCCTATGGGCAACCAACCTGAAGGTATTGGGCAGAGACGTGGTTAAGAAGCAGCTCCGTCTTCCTAGAAAGATCAAAAACTAGTTGAGCACAATGTTCTGCATTCCTAGGTTGAAAACTGGGCATGTAACTAGAGAAGTAAGACAAGTTGTCCTTCACTCCTGCATTTTAGGCAGAGGCCGAGGGCTGAGGATGGTGTGGCGAGATGCTGAAGGGGACAGTCGAGTCAAGAGAGGGAATGTGGGTACTTTGTCCAAAATTTTATGTATAAGATGACTTAATGAGCTCTTATTTTTGTTGTTCCAAATCTGCACAGTCCAATTCCCTTCATTTGTGCAGAAAATTAAAAAGAAATTTTTTTATGTTTATTTGTTATTGATACAGAGAGAAACAGCATGAATAGGGGAGGGGCAGAGAGGGAGACACAGAATCTGAAGCAGGCTCCAGGCTGTCAGCACAGAACTCGACAAGGGGGTCGAACCCACATACCATGAGATCATGACCTGAGCTGAAGGCAGATGCTTAACCAACTGAGCCACCCAGGTGCCCCCATTTGTGTAGAAAATATTGAGCAGTCACTATGTGCCAAGCATATTCTAGGTACCAAGGATATAGCACTGAATGAAACAGATAAAAACCTCTGCCCTCATCCTAGCCGGAAGAAACCAACTATCTTCAAAGTAGTAGTAAGCTATACCATATGCTAGAGAGGAATAGGTGCCATGGAGAAGATAAAGTAGGGAAGGGGGAATGTCCTGTGGGTGAGTGGATGGATGGATGGGTTGAAGTTGTAAATAGGTTATGGAGGTCCTCACTGAGAAGCTTCTCTTCAGAAAAGATTTGAAGGAAATGAGAAAGCAAGACAGAGAACTTCCAGGGCTAGGGCCATCCAGGCAGCGGGGAGAGCTAGTGCAAAGGCCCTGAGGTAGGAATGGATTTGGCTTGTTTGAGGAATTGCAGAAAGGTCAGTGGGGCTGGAGCATAGTGAGTAATAGAGGGAGGCTTAGGAGACGATGCCAGAGAGGTGGACAGGCATCGAATCATGTAGGACATTAAAGGTCATAAAAACGTTTGGATTTTAAGTGCAGATCCCTGGGGGACCAAAAGATTATTGAGAAGAGGGTAGTTTGAGCTGGGAAGATGGAGACTGGGGTGCTTGAAGGCCAGGTTATGAAGAGTTTGGAGTTATTGATAGTGACAATGTCTAGCAGATGACCACAGGAATGAATGACAGGCAGATGGAGGACAAGCTCCTGGGAGGATTGTCAAGGATGGTGTAGTCGCTTAGGTCATGATCTCACAGTTCATGGGTTCGAGCCCTGCGTCGGGCTCTGTGCTGACTGCCAGCTCAGAGCCTGGAGCCTGTTTCAGTCTGTGGCTCCCTCTCTCTCTGACCCTCCCCTGTTCACGCTGTCTCTCTCTCTCCTGGAAATAAATAAAACATTAAAAAAAAAAGGATGGTGTAGTCTGGACGTGAGATTCCGAGCTGGGGTTTTGGGGCAGAGAAAGGGAGTGTAGTCTGGAAGCAGCAGTGAGGATCCCTGGAGGTAGTGGAGATGGAGTGGGGCACCCTCTGCACTTATGCTGACTGGAGGCTGGGGGAGGGTTGGCAACTGGGAGCCAAGATTCCCTCCAGGTGTGAAGTATGCTACTTTTTTTCTTTTTCTTTTAGTGAAACCTAACTAGGAGTATCACTGCTCAATGCTAGGTTTCTTAGTCTGGATGAAATTGAGCAAGGATGTTTCAGTTCTTTTCCCTAGACATGGAATAATGGGAATTAAAAGTTTATACTTGGTCTTTAGAGGCATCTAGGGTTAAAACAGAGCCCCTCTTTACTGCTTGTGGGATTCTGTCTCAAGGTTCATCATCCCCCCTGATGGGCTGCCTCCAGAGCACAGAGGAAGACAAAGTTGACTCAGAAGGCATGCACTTGCCAGGAAAAGAACAAGAATGGGGGAGCGGGGGGGGAGGGGGGCGGAGGAGGAGAAAAGAAGAAAAAGCATTTGCGAAGTCAATAGGAATGTTTCAAGTGGAATGAACTCCCTGCAAAAGTGACTCTCAGGAAGGCAGGGCCCTTTGTTCATTTGCCGTATAGACTGCAGTGGTTCTTCAAGAGTGTCTGGAGATCCCAGAGGTCCCCAGGGCCCTTTCAGGGGTGCATGAGAGATCAGGAGTATTTCAGTAATAATACTAAGATGTTATTGCCCTTTGCATTCTCTTCTCTCACAATTGGACAGTGGAGTTTTGCAGCAGCTAATTGAAGTGTGATATCCCAGCAGACTGAACACAGAAGCAGATAGAGAAACTAGCTGTCTTTTTAAAGCCAGATAGTAAAGAAATCCATAAGAATGTAAAACAATGTAGTCAGTCTTCTCACTAAATGGCTTTTTAAAGTCTGGGAAATTTTTTCGCAAAAATATATTAACATTAGGAGGGTTATTGCAATGTTTAAATCAATTAGTAAATATTTTTGAAATTCCTATTTTGATTTCTAATACAATGAATATTGATAGGCATAATCCTTATAAACAAAAGCTCTTTGTGATTCTTAATAGTTTTTAAGTATAAAGGAATCCTGAGATCAAACAGTTTGAAAACTAGTGGTTTAGTAGATAAGAGACCAGCCTCTGGATTAGTGTGCTTAGGCATGAACCCAGGTTTTGTGATCTTAGGCAAGTTACTTAACCTCTCTGAGAGTTGGTTTCCTTATCTGTAAAGTAGGCTATCTCCTACAGTATTATGAACAACAAATAGAGTAATATATTAGTGACAGTCTGCAGAGTGTTGGGCACAGAATGATCATTTCATAAGTGTTTACTATTTCATTATATAACTGATCAAGTTATATAACTGATCAAGTATCTATTCTATGCATAACTGTGCTAAGTCCTGTGAAGGATGTAAAATGCATAGGTTATGAATCTGACTCTGAAGGGGTTTGCCGCCCTCTGAAGGGGAGAGATTTCTAAATTTATGGTTGGCATCTTTGGTTTCAGTTTCCAGCTCTACTCTTGACTAATGACCTGACCTTGAGTGAACCACTTCTTGTGGGGTAAAGTCAGATAATAAAGCCGTCCACAATGGCCCACTGAAGAGAGAGTAAGCTCCCACTTGTATCTTTCAGGCATCACTGCCTGGCTCAGGTTAACCCTTTATCCTTCTCCTCAATAATTATGCTAAATCTTTGCTTTCCATTTCCAGAACGTACTTTTCCTCCTGAGATAATATAACTATGCCACTAGAGGGCACCCCCTGCCTTCTTATTTATTCAGTTGTTGCTTTTCTATAATTTGGAAATCTTTTAGCTGAGTCGGATGGGAAGTGCAGATTCTGTCTCAGCTTGGTGAGTGTGGTAAGTTTTATCTGCAAATCCTGACACTGTTTTTATCAGTCAATACACACTTACTGAGACCTCTTGAAATGAAACTGGGGGAGAGGGATTGACAGAAGGGAGACTGTATCCCCTGACATCGCTGCGCATCTCCTCTATTCCAGGGCCGTGTTAGGTGCTTCAAGTGAATCATGCAATGGAATCTCAGGGCAACACCAAGGGGTATTTTTAATAGCTAGGGAACCAGGCTCTGGTTAGTTAGGTAACTTGTATAAAGTCCATTGTGGTGGATCTAGTTCAAGCCCTGCAACTCTGAAAAAGGGAGTGTTACACAGTGATCCTGGATGAAGAGGAGCCTCCAGAGACGGGGTAGATTAACTCTGTAGAGAAGTGTGTGCTGATTGCAGAGAAGGGCAAGAGCTGTGAACTGGAGAAGGGGAGGCCTGGGCCTCGTGGGAGGCAGGGTTTGGACAGAAGAAGACCAGAGAGCATGTGGTCCGGCAAAGGAATAACACTTGGTACAATGAAATCTGCTTCAGGGGCTCCTCAGCCCTGGCTGTAAGCCCTCAAAGTAGGGAGCAAGTCTCACTTTTCTAGGACAGTAGTTCTCAGTCGTAGCAGACATAAAACCTCCTTTACTGTCCTGATGTGAAATTCTAAGACGGTTCCCGATCTATGTTCACATGTATGCTTACATATAATACACAGGGAGGGACCTCATAACAGTCGAGTGTCAGGCCTGCCTATGTGCATACACACCAAAACTGGCGGCACAACTTTCCAAGCTGTCCACCAGGGGGCGGCACACCTCTTCCGTGGCTGTGAACAGCTCGGGCCAAGTCTGCGGGGACTCCTCCTATGGTGGCCTGATAGTTTCCCTGAGGGGCTCTGAGTGGTGAGGGCGGGGTTATAAAGACAGGAAGTCGGACCTTGGAGCTGACGATCAAGTCAGTTGATTACTGGTCTCCTGAATACACCATGATTAGAGTCCTCTTCTGCTTTAAAATTGTAGTCATTGCCACTTGCTTAAAGAGTGACGATGAAGTAACATGTTTACTTCCGTTGAACTTTCCGAGGTTACTTTGCATCATAGCAAGTGATCAATATTCATTTAATATTTTCCTTAAATTCATTTAACTTTTCTTTAACCTAGATGCATATATTTAAATGGAAATTTTAAATTAAGGTATAAATGGAAAACTTGTATCACCTAGCATAATTATAGGGTAACCTATGAAAAACAGAATACAACAATGTTGCCACATTCTTGATGATTCCTACAGTGTTTCCCACCAAAGGTCCATTCTGTCTATAAAAAGGGAGTTTAACAAGTGTTGAAGAACTATTGCAGACATAGTCACACTGAATGGACAGAGTCTCCTTAATCAGGACTAAAAGAGGCGTCAAGGGATATTTTTCTCAGTAAGAGAACCCATTTTATTCATCCATTCATTCACTCATCATTTTCTTTGATAGAGAGCAGTGCAGAGCCTGATGCTGGAGTCTAACTCATGAACCATGAGATCATGACCTGAGCCAAAGTCAGACATTCAACTGACTGAGCCACCCAGGTGCCCCTGAGAATCCACATTATTTAGAGCTTTGTCTGTGTGCCCCTAAAATTATCCCCTATACAACAGTGGACAAAATGTCTCCCACTCTGGGACCCTGGTTCAGCAGGTCAAGGGACAACTTACTAACTGTGTGTCCTCCACATGTCACTTACCCCTCTGGTTCTTTATGTCCTCACCTGTAATATGAGAAGATTAGAAGAAACCTCTGAAGTTCTTCAGGACCTAATGGTTGAAGACTCTCTGAAGCCCTATTTTTCAGTGGAAGACCTAGGACTTAAGGAAGGTATCCTTCCTTTTTGTGTTTAGAACTTTTGATGAAGGGCCCTGGAGAAAGTCAAGGGTTCTCACAAACCCCAACCAGCACTCTCTCCCCTGAGAGGCAGTTTAGCCTAACAGAACAGACCAGCTAACAACTGAGACTCTGGAGTCCAGGAGACCTGGATATAAATCCTTGCTCTGCTCTTCCTGGTTTTGTGACTTTAACCAAGTTACTTCTTTGGCTTTACTTCTGTATCTATAAATAGGGATAGTAATAGTATTTATCCTTAGCGTGAAGATGAAATCATAATATGTATGTCAGGTACTTAGTATAGTGTCTGGCTCATATGTTAGCAGTTATTGTTGCTTGTTGTGGTTAATTCCTAGGATTTTTTTTTTTTTTAAGGAATTGGTAAACCTTAGAAATAAGCCATCGGGGGATGTGATTGGTGGCCCTGTTCCTAATATTTTTAAGCTGATAAATGAATATTATAGGTACCCAAGAAGGGAAGGCCTTGTCTGAGAGAGGTGAATGTGAATGTACAAGGTCATTGCATCCACACGTGGCCTTGATGATGGGTTTAGGACTTTTAGAAAAGTTAAAAAAAAAATTTTTTTTTTTTGTTTTAAAGTTTTTTTTTGTTTTTTTTTTTGTTTTTTAAAGTTTAAAGACTTGTGGCTTTCTAGCCTCCAGGCTTCCTGTATCTCTGACTGGGCCCTGGGTGTAGGCACATGCAAGTGTGTGAATAGAACAGGAAAGTGGGGGGAACAGTAGTGGGACAAGGTTTATCCCTGGGCCCTTGGTCTGCCCTACCACCAAGGCAGGCCTGTTCTCGGCCAGGTGGGGGTGGGCAAGGTAACTGGGGCACTGGGAGCCTGGTGTTTGGAAGACCAGCACTGCTCATACTTGTTGCCACTTCTGGTACATTCCAGACAAGGTAGCGTTTTCTTACCCAAGACACCTTGTTGGCATGACCATGTGAATGCTACCTAAATGCTACCTAGAGCTACCCCAAAGAGAGAGTTCTGTTAGATAAGCTGTGGACCTGGATTTTCATTCTGACTTGACCACTAATGAGTTCTGTGACCTTTCTGAACATTTCTGCTTCTTCCTTTTTTTATTTGTAAAATGAAAGATCAAGTTATACCAGTGGTTTTAGAGTTATAGTTTATGTGTGGGTTTGGTAGGTAGGTCACAGAATGCTTAGACAAGCTGATGACAATTAGACTTTTTCTACAGAAGAGTGCATGTCCCCACACATTTTATATAAAATTCAGGGTATTTTATGACTCTCCTGGAGACCCATCCTTGGATTCCAGCTCATAAACCATTCTGTGCTTCATTCAGCTTACAAGCTTCTGTGAAGCCCATGGCTTCCAAGTTGATTTTCCTACTGAGCCCAAACCAAATGAAGAATCTGTCCATTTGTAAACAAGTGCTTAGCACATTCTCCCCTCCCTTTCAGCCAGCTGCAGCTCAGCAGGGCCGTGGAGAGATGTGCCACCAGGGCCTTTGCACACCCCATGCAGGTTATTCCCTGAACGAGGCATCCCCAGCTGATGGCCAAGCCTTTTCCTAATTCACACGAAAGCAGGAAATGGGCCACTAGCAGATTGTGCAACATGTACTTGCACACCAAAATATAAGATGCAGTGGGACACTTTCTACCCGAGGGCTTGCTCTCCCTTTGTGGACTCAGTAGACAGCATTAATTAGTGGCTGCAGAGAAGGCTCGCAATATACACTTAAAACTCAGGCAAGACTGGGTTCCTTGAATTACGACTCTTGTGGAAAGTAACTGGATTCATTGGAGTTCTCAGTTGCAGGTATTGTAAACCCATTCACTGATTTGAGCAGAAAAGGAATTTATTGAAAGCATGTCAGGTGGTTCACAGTAATGTCAACATAGCTACAGCCCAGGTGCGAGATAAAGGACAGTGACAAGGGAGGTCAGGTGTCCCTCACAATAGCAGTCTGCATGATGACCCAGCCCCTGTCTGGCATAGACACCAGGCTAATGCTGCTGCCGCCAGGATCATGGGATGGAAGTTGTCTCCACTCCAGTTAAAAGGAAGTCTCTAGGGCCTTGTTTTACTGCCTGTGCACATCTGATTGGTTGAACCTGGGTCATGTGTTTAACTATCCCAGCTGCAAGGTACACTGGGAAAGTGAATGACTGACATTTCCCAATCTGTAGAGGGTGTGCTCTCTGCTTCCCACCAAGACCCTGAAGGAGGAGCCTCCACCCTCCCACCCCCCACCCAATAATTGAAGACAGCTCTCCCAAATCAACAGACATTCAACAGAAACAGAAACCAGCAGAGCTGGCTTCAGTAAAAAGGACTCTCAGAGGCTACAGAGTGTTTCGTGGCACCAAGGGCAGCAGGAAAGCCGGACCTCTGCAATGGCCTGGAACCAGGTACTTGAAAATCAGCAGAACTCTTCCCCCAGATGTCATCTCTGCATCTCTGTGCTGCTCCTTCATGTTCTCTCTCTGCATTCTGACATTTAATTTTTTCAGTTTAGGAGGCAAGTTCTTATGGTAAAAATGAGGTCGTTAAAGCTCTCAGGGTCCCTTCAGGAAGGAGAGCTAAGCACAAGAGATGGCTCCCAATCCCCTCACACCTTTGTTCAGCTACTCAGGATGGGTCTCTGTTGTTCTACCTGGTTTTCACCCACTGTGGAGGTCACTTTAGATAACCTGAGTATCCCTCCTTAGGTCTCTCTGAGGCTGTGGTTAGAGGTCTTCCTCACATTCCTGGTGGAGGGTCTGGGGTCTCAGAAATTCAGTGACTTAAGATTCTGACTGGTCCATGAATGAGCTGGTACATGTACAGTGCTCAGGAGAGGCCTCAGCGCATGGAAGACTCTGAACAGATGTTAGTTATGTCCCTAACTTTCTTCCAAAGTGTATTTCTTTCCTCTTTTTTTCTTTCTCTTCCTTGGCTCATTCTGTCCCTTCTTCATTCATTTTTTTCCCCAAAAATATGTCCTGAAGGCCTTCTGTGTGCCTCGTTCCATTGTAGGTACTGAGAACTGAGAACTCCTCTCTGACCGAGGCTTTCATTTCAGTAGAAAGGAAGCAAACAAGATAGTTTCTGATGGTGGTAAGTGCTCTGAAGAAACTAAACAGAGTGGCAGGGGCTGGTTCTGGGGGAGGGCTGCTTTGAAGGGGTGATTAGGGAAGATGCCTCTGGGGTGGTGATTAGGAACTGAGACAGGAAGGATGAGAAGGAATAGCATGGGGAACAGCCCTGAGGTGAGAACATGCTGGAAGGAAGGAAGGAAGGAAGGAAGGAAGGAAGGAAGGAAGGAAGGAAGGAAGGAGCGAGTATGTGGTTGGAGCATGGCGGGGTAAGTGTAATGGGAGATAAAAGTGGAGGGAAGGCCGAGGCCACATCAGGAAAGGCTCTGTAACAACATGCTTGATCTAAGCACAAGGGATGGGGAAGCCACGGGAGCCATTTAAGTAGGGCCCTCTTGTGATCTGATTTACAGTAAAATTGTTTTTTATCAGAGAACCACAAACTGAGGGACATTCTAAAACCAAACAAAGCTAAACAACAAAGACAACCCAACTGACCTGTAGTTGTCAAAAATGTCCAAGTCACAAAAGACAAAGAAGGGCCGAGGAACTGTTGCACATTAGAGTCATGGCAATCGAGTGCATTGTGTGGTCCTGGGCCATTTGTTTTTTGTTTTTTTTTTAAATGAATTTCTTTGTTGGCTTATTAGCTATAACTGTTTGTGTGTGTGGTTTTTTTCTTCTTTTTTAGTGGTTACTTTAGAATTTATAGTATACATGTTTAGCTCATTGCACTCTACTTTGAGGTGATATTATTATCACTTGATACTTCATGTATGGTGTAAGAACCTTGAATAGTATACCTGTGTTTCTTCCCCTTCCAGCCTTTTGTGCTATTACTGTCATACATTTGTGCTTTCTAATATGTTATAAACCCCATATTAGAACGTCATCATGTTGTTTAAACAGTCCGTCGCCTCTAAAAAGATTGAACTAAGAAAACATGCCTCCCCACCTCCACCCCCCGCCCCCAGTGTTCTTCACTCCTTTGTGGGCTCCAGATGACCATCTTAGGTCTCTTCTGTTGGCAGAACTTCTTCAATGTAATTCTTGAAGTATGGATCTGCTGCTAATGAACACTTCAGCTTTTGTATGTCTGAAAAAGTCTTTATTGTGGGATTCTAGGTTGACATGTGTTTTTCTTTCTTTCAGTACTTTAAAGATGAAATTCCACTGATTTTCTTGAGGAGAAATCTGCTATTTTTCAATGAGGAGAAATCTGCTATTATTCTTATCCCTGTTGCTCTGTGCCTAATGGCTTTTTCTTTTAATAGCTACTTCTCCTTGTACCCAACCACCCTCATGTTACTGATATTGAACAATTATATTATGATGTTTTCTTCATGTTTCTCCTGTTTGGGGTTTTTTGGCTTCTCATGTCTCTGGGTTTATAATTTTTATCAACTTTAGAAAGTTTTCATCCCTTTTTTCAAATAGTCTTTTCTTTCTGTGACTCCCCCCCTTCTTTGGGGCTCCAATTACATGTATATTAGGCCTCTGAAACTGTCTCATAGTCCACTGATTCTCTTTTCATTTTTTTCCCAGCTTTTTACTTTGTGTATTTCCATTTTGTATGATTTCTACTACTGTGTCTTCTCTTTTACTAATATTTTTTCCAGAATTTTTAATCTCTCTTTTTTTTTGAGTATGATTTTATATCTTTCCAAAATCATTAGTATAAATTCTTTGTTAGAACAAACCATATGGAAGTGTGGAGAATTCTTTTTACTTTTTTAAAATTTTTGAGAGCGAGAGAATGAGTCAGGGAGGGGCAGAGAGAGAGGGAGACACAGGATCCCAAGCAGGCTCCAGGTTCAGAGCTGTCACAACAGAACCAAACGCAGGTCTCAAATGCATGAACCGCAAGATAGTGGCCAGAGCCACCAAAGTTGGGATGCTTAAGTGACTGAGACACCCAGGCACCCCAGAAGGGTGGAGAATGCTAATGAAGATTTAAAAAATATATATCTTTTTGGAACTGCCAAAAATTAGCATGATAAAAGTTGCCATATAAAATAATATTCGAGTGGTGCCTGGGTGGCTCAATTGGTTAAATGTCAGACTTTGGCTCAGGTCGTGATCTCACAGTTTGTTGTTTGACAGCTCAGAGCCTGGAACCAGCTTCAGATTGTGTGTCTCCTCTCTCTCTGCCCCTCCCCCACTCATGCTCTGTCTTTCTAAACAAACAGATAAATAAAAATAAACATGAAAAAATAATATTAGAGAATATAATCTTTATTTCTCTTTAATAACAAAGCAGAAACAATATGCCCATATGCATGATTTTTGCCTAAACCATTCCTCAAAATTGGACTAAAAAAGTCCTTCTTTTAAAGATTTCAGGAGGAAAAATAGTTCTAATAGCCCTCTTGGATGATCATTATGTTTTAATTTTAGCACATAGTTTCTTAGATCTTTAACAACTTCATCTGGTGTTAATTGAGGTCCATTTCCAAGAGCGATACCTAAACTGTTTTATCTAATAATTTGCATAAAAATATTTCATTACTGCCTTATTATTACATAACTAACCCTAAGAAGAAGCACTATTATATAACAGGGAAATGTCTCTGAATGCCAATATACTTTGCTCCTAGTTTGGATTCTTTCATTAAATAGTTATGAAACTTTGAGGGAATCCGTTAACCTCTTTTGGCTTCTTTGCACTCATTTGTTTAAAACAATGAGTTTTAAAAATATGTCTTGATTGACTCTTGAATGCTGACAAAAACTGAGGACTGATGGATGTGGAGGGGAGGAAGGATGGGCATGGAGGAGGACACTTGTGGGGATAAGCACTGGGTGTTATGTGGAAACTAATTTGACAATAAACTATTTGTAAAAAAATAAAAAACAATAAAAAATAAAAAAAATATGTCTTGATTACTTTTTTTAGAAAGGAAAGGACTGTGGAGAAAAAGTAGGGGAAAAAAGGAATATCTATAGACAGATATGATTATCCAGAATCATATTTGAATTTTTAGATTTTTCTAATCTGCTCTTAATCCCATCCAGTATAATTTTCAGATATAGTTTTCAAATCTAGAAGTTCGACTTGCGTCTTAAAAATATATTCTCTGACTATACTTAACTCTGAGTGTATAGACTACTGCTATAGTAGATGTCATCATATTTGTCTGTTAATTCTAACATATGTGTCTCTTCTGCACCAGTTTCAACTGATTGTTCTTTCTCTTCTGTATGGGTCTCATTGTTTGCATGCCTGGTAATTTGTTATGGGATGCCAGACATTGTGAATTTTAACTTTTTGCGTGCTGGATAGTTTTCTTTTCCCATAGGAAATGTCTTGAGGTTGGCTCTGGGATGCAGTTACTTACAAACAGATTAATCCTTTAAGAGCTTTTAAGAGTTGTTAAGGCCAGGGCAACATCTAGTCCAGTGTTAATTATAGCTCTTGACTAAGGTAAGACCCTTCTTTTTATTCTACCAATGCCCCATGGATTATGATGTTTCCCAACCTGTTTGGTGGGGCCACCAGGCACTAGCTATGCTGATGCCGAGTGAATGATAGATACTCTTCCCTTGAATTCTTTCTGGTGGTTCTTCCCCTGGCCTCGAATAGCTTTCTCACAGGCCTGCCATGATCAATACTCTTCTGAACACTTAAGTGGAACACTGTGTACAGCTCTGGGGCTCTCTCTGTACACCTCCTTCTCTCTGGTCTCTCTTGTGACCTTTAGCCACTAAGGACTTCAAGCACTCTCAGATCTGTCTTCTCAACTAGAGGTATTTGCTGGGTTGTTCCTTCCCATGTCATGGCCTGGAAAGTTTAGTAAGGTAGTGAGTTAGGGGCAATTGTGGGACTTCCCTCAACTGTCTCCCATCTCTAAGGTATCACTGACTTTCATCACCTCATGCCCAGGGTCTTGAAAACGTTTGTTTCATATATTTTGTTTGGTTTTTCAGTTGTTTCATGTGGGATGGTAAATCTAGTTCCAGTTACTCCATCGTGGCCGGAAGTAGATGTTCTTCTGTTGGTTTGGCATTATTTAAAATAAAAAGTTAAAAAAAAATCTAGTTGCTGTGTGTATGGAAAGAATAGAAGCAGGAGACATATGGTTGAGGGAGAAAAAATGGTCATTTGGAATTGGCTGGTGATAGTGAAGTTGGAGAAAAACAGTTGCCTTGGCAATTTGTTTCATAAATAGAATTTACATGACTGGCTGGTGGATTAGATGGGCAGAAATGGGTGTGAGGCTTGGTGGGAGGGGGAACAAAGGAATCACGATGGTCTTCTCATCCCTCCTTCTTGACCTGTTGCCTCCTGGGTTTTAAACCAAGTTCTCAATTCAAACCAGCAATATGGTATTTCAAGAATATGGTTCCAAGGGGTGCCTGGGTGGCTCAGTCAGTTAAGCATCCAACTCTTGATTTGGTTCAGGTCATGATCTCATGGTTTGTGAGTTTGAGTCCCCCATTGGGCTCTGCACTGAGAGTCCAACTTTTTGGTATAGTTCCTAAACCAAATGGCACCATCCAGGTAGTATTTCCTAATTGGAAAGCTGGATGTTCACGAAGCCTTCATAAGCTCGTTGGCCACTTCATGCCTCATGCACTCAAATGTATAACATGGTCAATGAATACAGAATTAAATCATTGGTACTAGTGGAAAATATTTGCTCTAAAGTTGTATAGACTTCCTAAGTTTATACTCTTCAAAGGTAACGTTTATATTGGTTAAAACCTCCCTATTAACTGCGATTTCCAGAGCCAATTTTCCTTTTGTGGAAGGAAACATATGGCATCTGTTGACAGACTTTGCCCTGTGGGTCATTATTAAGGTTGTGCTAGATGAGTCAATGACAGGGCTTTTCTTCTCATCATCTTTTATTTTTCATTTTTAAAGATTTTTAAAAATTATTTTTAAGTAGTCTCTGCAGTCAGAATGGGGCTTGAACTTACAACCCTGAGGTCAAGAGTTGCATGTTCCACCAGCTGAGCCAGCCAGCTGCTCCCTCACCACCTTTTTTAAGTCCTTTTATTTTTTAAAACTTTTTTAAAATGTTTATTTTTGAGAGACAGAGAGAGAGAAAGCATGAGGGAGGGAGGGGCAGAAAGAAAGGGAGACACAAGACACAGAATTCGAAGAAGGCTCCAGGGTCTGAGCTGTCAGCACAGAGCCCAATGTGGGGCCCCAACTCATGAACTGCTAGATTATGACCTGAGCCAAAGTCAGATGCTGTGTCACCCTGGTGCCCCATCACCTTTTAAAGGGTAAATCTAGTTTGGTCAAAAGAGGTATCCTAAAGAGGACAGTGATGCCCTGGTCCTCAGTCAGTGATGTTGGACCAGGCATTTGACCCCAAAGTGGCCAATTGATGGGTTTGTAGCAGTCTGTGATGAGGCCTCTTGTGAAAAGATGGGGTAGGCCATTGGAGTCTCTCTTTACTGAGAGCTTTGATGTAAGAAATATATGAGAGGAATCCAGACTGGTCCTGAGGTGGCAGATGTACATTACCCTTTTTAGTGCATACTCAGTCACTTGCAATAACTTGTTTGCCATGCCTGTTCCTAGAGCTCAGCTCTGGAGATGCAGATTACATGGCTCTGCATTGGGGCTTGGGAAGTGTATGGTATTTTAAACCACCCCTGGGAGATTCTGATGTGTCTGTCTGGTCCAGGACCACATTTTTGTTCTTCATGTAAAAGTTGCAAGTATAGTTGTAAGAAATTCTGTGTACTCTTTCACCAGATTCACCAGCTGTAAACATTCTGCCACATTAGCTTCTCTCTCTCTCTGTCTCATTCTCTCTCCACAGAAAAGACACACATTTTTTCCCCTGAAATGAAAGTAGTTTGTATATATCAAGCCCCTTTATTCCTAGATCCTTTAGAATGTATTTCCTAAGCAGAAGGCTATTCTCTTACACAACCATGGTAGAGTGCCCCATTTCAGGAAATCTAACATTGATACAGTACTCTTCTCTCCTCTTTAGTTGTTCTTCCAATCTCATCAGTATTCCTGAATAGTGTCTTTAATCCAGTCCAGGGGCCTACCCAGGGTCATGAATTACACTTAATTGTCATGTCTCTTTAATGTCCCAGGGATCAACTTTTGCAAAACACTGCTGTGAGAAGCATTGGTAGGGGAAGGAGAGAGAGTGATCTTCCCTAAAAGAGCTGAGTCACAGCAATGGCAGGGCAGAGACCTTAGGGCAAGGGCTACCTCCTGTGCTGCTATTCTTGCAGCCTCCTTGGATCCAGAGCCAGTTTCTATAGAAGGCTCCAGCTCTTCTGCTGCCTCACTGCAGGTCTTTGGTTTCCCTACATGACTAGACTTATTAATTCCCTTGTACTTTTTCCTCCACTTCTATGTTAAAGGCAAACAAGTGAGTGTCCATAATGTGCAACTGAGAGTGGGGAAGGAGAAGAAAAAATGAAAGGAAGAGAGTGGGAGAGAGAAGTAGAAAAAGAGAATAAATCAAGCTGTCCTGCCTGTAGACCCACAAAATGCTAGATGACCTTGGGCAAGTTACAAAACCAAGTTTCAAGCATCAGAACCAACATTGGAATAAAACCAGCTCTTAACTTTCTATGTCTTGAAAGTGAGAGAATTATTATAAGAATCTTGGGAGCTATTATTGTCCGAGGAAGGGATGGGAGAAGTCTGTAGACAAGGTTCTGTAACTTACAAATGTCCCACCTTGTCACACCAAGATACCCACCTTCACATGGATTTTGCATTGCTGTTTTATTTTGTTTTGTTTTTAGAGGGAGAAAGAAGGAACTCAGTGCACATGACCTTGATGGGGCTGAAAAAAAATCCCTAGTTAGAAATCTGATACAAAAGCAATCTCATTGTTTTCCATCCAAACTTGGTTGCAAATCATTGGCCTGACTATTGCTTTTGCACAGTCTTGGTGGGGCATCTCCCCAGGCCATGTGCCCAGACGTAACCCTCCTAAGTGTACACACTGAAGCTACAAGAGCAAGGTCTGTACTGGGTGATGCTGGTGCTGACAAATGCCCAAAGAGTGATGTCTGTGCACAAACTCCTAGCACCATCCAGCATGACCTGGTCCTACTGTGGCCTCCTTTCTTCTCACTCCCCACCTCCCCATCTCCATCCCACCAAATCACACCTCTTTACCTCCTCCACATCTACTGTCAACTCTGGAATATTGTTTCCTGGCTCTTTGTCTACTTGAATCCTTCTGTTTCTATTCTCAGCTTTGAAGTCTTTTCCTAAGGCTTTACTGACACCCAAGCTTGGAGAAGGTGCCCCTACTGGAAATCTCAATCTCCCGTAAATTCTCCAGTCCCAACATGATTGTGATTGTTAACTTGCCTAGACTCCACAATAGATTTTAAGGACTATAAGATCAAGCAATGTGTTTCCTTTTCTTTCTTTTTTTTTTTTTTAAATTTTGTTTTAATTCTACTTAGTTAACATACAGTGTTATATTAGTTTCAGGTGTATAATATAGTGATCCAACAATTCCATACATCACCTGGAAGAGCTGTGTTTTCTTAACCGTTACCTTTCTGGCTCATGGCTTAGTACTTAGCACACAGTAAGTGCTCAGTAAATATTTATGGGATGAATTAAAGAGAAGCTTCCTCAGATCCCCTGATGGTTTGGAAGTTAAAACAGAGTGGATTGTGTTTGGTGACATTATACTCACATGAACGCCCCACTGCTCCCTCCTCCTGGTATGGAAAACACAGATTTATTGCGTTAACTAGAAATCTGGAGTTTGTCTTCAGCTTCCTCCTCACCTCCTCAGCTTCTTCCTCGCTTATCCTCAATGATACATCCAAACCCTAGCTAGTCCACATCCTGGGATCTCTCAGGCTTCATCTTCCTTTTTTCATTCCCACTGCCACTGCCGTTATCACGTCTTTGTTAGGTCAAGAAATTCCATTCTTCCTCAACTTTCAGAATCAGTTTATTTTGGAAGCTCTTCATCACAGCTTTTGAAGTCTTACCCTGATGGACCCATTGTGTCTTGGGATGCGGGTACCAACACTGGGCTCTTGGCCATTCCTCAGGTGCCTGGTGCCACATTCTCTTAATTCATGCTGCTTCCTCAGCAAGGATTTCCTTCCTCTCCCCCCCAACTGAACCTGCCTACCTATCTTGCAAGTCTTAGCTTAGATTCCTCTTCTAAACTTCTTAAGAGTGAGAATAACCCTTCCTTTCCAAATCTGTTTTGTTCCTGAGTTCAGATAGCAAGTTTGGATAGAAAGGGGTATGGATTATCAAAAACTAAGAGGTTCCTGGTTTTGGAAGAGCAAGTAGCTAGAGTTCAAATGGAGAAATATACACGTCATAGTGTCTTTCTGTGAGTACACGCAGTAGCCTGTGCTCATTGCCATTTGCTAAGAACCAGGCCTGGGCACTTCACCTGCCTTCCTTTGTTCTTCACCACAGCAGTTTGGAATGAGGCCAGGGAACAGGCTCTTGATCCTCATTTCACAGATAACAAAACAGAGGTTCAGGGAGGTGACCTAATTTCCTCATAGTTGTCCAGGGGTAGATCCTTGGCACACCTCAGGTCTACCCCACTTCCCTCCAGTGTGTGAGATGGTAACTACCATGCCCTACTAAAGAAAGGATCTAGCCTCAGGCCCCTCCACATGGCTAGTCCGTAGTCCTTCAACATAGTCAATGCTTGCACATAGTCAATGCTCCATAGCCTTTGAAATGGGGGGATTCTCTCTAATTAGTATTGACAGAATATGATCTTTCATTATCTTCTATCATGAATATTGATAGCAATATGGTACATAGATGTGGTCCTTTTGTTTATTTAAATAGAAGTTCTGCACATGAGTAATAGAAAAATTAAATAGTACAAGAGTATATAGAATGGAAATGAGGCTTTGTTCCCTCTCATTCAGGCTGCCTTGTCTAATCCCCTGAGGCAACCTCTGGTAACAGTTTCTTGTTTATCCTTCTGGAAATATTCCATGTATAAATCAGCATATGTGAATATAGATTTCTCTAAAAGAAACACAAGTGGGAGTCTACTATGCATTGGTCTGCATCTTGATTTTTTTCATTTAGAAATAGGTTCTGGAGGAGCGCCTGGGTGGCTTAGTCGGTTAAGCGTCTGACTCACTTAGGTCATGATCTCGCGGTTCATGGGTTCGAGCCCTGCATCGGGCTGTGTGCTGACTGCCAGCTCGGAGCCTGGAGCCGATTTCAGAGTCTGTATCTCCCTCTCTCTCTGACCCTCCCCTGCTCACGCTGTCTCTCTGTCTCTCTCTCCTAGAAATAAATAAAAATATTTTTTAAAAAGTCATTAATAAAAAAAAAAAAGAAAAAGAAATGGGTTCTGGAGAATGTTCTATTCCACACGTACAGATCTGCATTCACTTTAAGGGCATCTGGTATTCTAGAGACTGAGTGTGCCCATGATTGAGTTAATGAACACTATGGTGATGGACACTTACCTTGTTTTTCCTATTTTGCTATTACAAACAACGCTGCAAAGAATACCCTGTCACACCTTTCTCATCCTCATGGTGAGTGATTGTATCCCCTCATATACAAATGTGTGCCATTAGGGAGTAACTCTGGGCAATTGTTCCCCTTTTTGAAAAAGGAGACCAAGGCACAGAGGTTTTAAAAGATCTTTTCAAAGGAAGGCAGGTCAGAAGCCTCTAGGTTTCAGAACAGGGTCATATAAGGTTATAAATATGGAATGATTATGGTTTTTGCCCCCCATTAGTAAAAAAATCACCAATTAATATAACAAAAAAGTAATATAACAAAGAAGTTTCCTCACAGAGACCACCTCAATGCTTTGTTCAAGTATCTGTTGCTTTTAAAGCATTCCTTTTTTGGTGTCCCTGCTTTTCTGAGACCCTAATTAGGGGCTCAGCCTGCCTCCAGTACTGGCTAGAGTGAGGGATGACACAGCAGGAGGATCCCAGGCCCCGGGATTGACCAGGAACAGGGTGGAACTGAGCCTGAATTCACAGCCCTTGGCCCAGCTGCCTACTCCCCAGATGAACAAACCGAGACTCAGATGTCATATGGCTGTCAGAAAATAATTGATACCATCTCAACACAGACCTCCCAACTCCTAGACTGGTGGCATTTTTAAGTATGTGAAACCCGAGGCAACCACCCATATAGAAGTGTGGCCCTAATGCTTTATTTTTATTTCACAAGTGCAAACAGCATCAAGAGACTCATGAGCCTGCTCTAGGTCGATAGCATGTTAAATGTCATCTGCCCTCTGCCTTGAAAGGATCCATTACCCAAGGTGGACATATGATTTATATTGTTCTGTTAAGAGATGTGGAGAGTGACAGTCATTGGGTCCCCAGGGCCTGGTGTGTGCTGCCCATCACTCAGGCACTCTGGTAGCCTGGAGGATGACTGTCTGCTGCCTCTCAGATAACATTTCAAGGCTGGCTATTATCTCTCTCGTGCCTGTTGACGTGGCTTTGAGGGTTCCCAGCCACTGCACTGATCAAGGTAAGATCTGAGCCAGCAATGCTTCCTGTTGAAAGAACCTTACAAGTCAAAACTTGCCAGAGATCATGCATGGCAGCTTGGGTGGCTGCTGTGAGTCCTTGGGGACAAAGAACCTCCTGGGAGCTCTTTGGGCTTTACGAGCACATGACCCACCTGTTTTTTTTTTTTTTTTTCATTCTGGCCCATGTGCAGACAGCATGGTGTGGTGCTTAAGGGTAAGCCAAGACTGAAAAATATCTGGATTGAAATGGTACCTTCACTGCACACTGCAGGGTGGCCTTCTCAGCCTGGAGCAGGCTCATAATTCTCTTGACATTGTGTGCTCATGTGAAAATAAAGCTCAAGATTTCAGATTATATTGATTTATTAGTGGCTTTCAAGGATTTCACTAAGTGCTAGTGAATCCTAATGCATTCAAAAGGCCACTGGCCTGAATGGAAATCTTAGTTGAAGTTTAGTAGGTAAAAGCATGGTTCTGGAACCAGGGTGCCTGTATTTGGATCCATGCTGTGGACTCTCCCCCCTCCTACTGTGTGATCTTGGACAAATTACTGAACTGCTCTGAGCCCAAGTTCCCTCAGTCCTAAAAAGGAGTAAGTAACAATTGTACTCACTTAACTCACAGATTATTATGAGGATTGCTTGAGATGTGTGCAGAGTGATTCAAACAAATCACATGAAATATGCCCTATGGTTATAGGTAAAGGTCTTGTTTGGAATGGTAACTATATCTCTAACTCTTCTCCTTTCTCCAAATACAGTATATATTTCCTTTTTTCTATACTCTAAAATACTTTAATTGTTAAAAAGATATGTGTAATAAAATATGCTCACACCTATGTGCGATTCACTCATATCCATTAAGCTTGTCCTGTGTGCCATTTACTGTGTTCAGATGACAGCTACCATGACAAATCAGAAAGTTATGTGATACGTTAGAAGGTGACAAATATGGTGGAAACATGGTGGCACGTGGATACAGGAAATAGGAGGTCCTGGGGGGGGGGTGCTATGCAAACTGTGGGGCATCTCCTTGTGAAGGTGATGTTTGCTCAGAACCATGATGGAGTGAGTGGTGGAGAAGAAGAAAGTTCTGAGGAACAGCATGGAGGCCTTTGTCACTCACTGGAGAGGGCAGGGCTGATGGTAGAAAATAAGTTCCCAGAGCTGAGAGATGGGGTGGGTGCAGATCTCACTGGGTCATTCAGGCCATTGGAAGGGCTTTCACTTTTGCTCTGAATGAAACCAGGTTCCATTGAAGATTTTTGACATAGTGTGACTGAAGACTGACATCTGATGTAATTTTAGAACGGTAATTTAAAAAATTTACTCTTTTCAGAATTGGTCATTGAGACAAAAACATCTAGGAAGCAACCTAAATGACCATGAGGAAGGTGTTGGTCATATAAAGGCAGCTGGAGAAAAGAAAGCTCGTCTTACATGAATAAGATCCGTGCTATGGACTGAATGTTTGTATCCCTCTGCCCCCAAATGTGCATGTTGAAAGCCCAGTCTCCAATGTGATGGCATTGAGAGGTGAGACCTTTAGAGAGGTAATTAGGTCATGGTGGTAGAATCCTTATGATGAGATTAGTGCCCTTAGGAGAAGAGACAGTTTGCTTTTTCTCTCTCCTCTCCATCATATGAGCCTTCTATTTGCAAACCAGGAAGAGGGTCCTCATCAAGAACCTGACAGTGCTGGTACCCTGATCTTGGATTTCCAACCTCCAGAACTGTGAGAAATAAATGTGTTGCTGAACCCACCAAGTCTATGGTATTCTGTTACACAGCCCAAATTGACTGAGACAATACGATATCTAAGATGTGTTTGTTGTCAAGTGAACAAATGCATGGTGAGGTGTTTTGTATCTTGCATATATACAGAGATCACTGTGTTTGCATGAAGTATCTCTGAAAAGATATGTAGTAAACTGGCAGTCCATGGGAGCTTAGAGCCTTTGGAGAATGGAGCTAGTATGATACTTCCTCTTTTGAATTTTGAGCCATGTCAATATATTACCTATTGAAAAAAGAATGATCAAAAGTAAAGTTTGTATATAAAGAAGTTAAGAATTACTCCTCTCTTCCAGTGCTAGCCCCCTGAGAAAACTAAAGATGTGTATTTTTTCACACATTTATCTTTAAATATGAATATATGAAACACATCTATGTTTGCTTGAAATGAAGAAGTCAACAAGAAATGGGATTATGTTATGTTCATTATACAACTTGCCTTCCCCCCTGCTTCACAAAACTCCATGGCCATTCTCCAGACCAAACCAACAAAACTAACCTTTGTTATTACTTGTGATAATAGCAAAAGCATCCATCATATGAATGTGCCATAGTTTACTTAACAGACTCTAGCTGGAGCACATATAAGTTGCTTTGTATTTATGTGCTTGTGTGTGCCTTCTCTGACAGAGCTGCCATGAATATCTTTATACACCTTTCAACTTCTTTTGGATACTCTATCTCAGCTGTTTGGGGAGTCCTATGGGGTGGGCGAGTCAGTTAACCTTCTTCCCACTTGTGCAACTTTGCAGTAGGTCATATGAAAATCTGGGCTTTCGTCCAGTTCTACCACTCACCAACTCATTGTGTAACTTTGAGCAAGTCTTTCCCCTGTCTGTATCTCAGTCTTTCCAACTGTCAAAGGGAGAATTGGACTAGGTGAACCCGAAAGGGCTTTCCCTTTCTAGGATCCTAATGGAATTGCAAGTTTCACAAGGGGAAGGGACCATTCTGTTTTATTCACTATTGTTTCTTGAATATTAAGCACGTAGTAGACCTATAATGAACATTTGTTGAACAAACAGATGAATGATTCTTTTTCTTATTTAAGGTCATGAAGCTCTATCATTGCAGAGTGATGTGAGCTCGTGTCTTTTTCCTCTACATCACACTGCCTCTCACCTCAAATACCCTTGACCTTTACATCTTGCAACCACATGATCTTTTGTTCTTCTCCTGATACTCATGTGATGTGTGTTTCACTGTCAATGTGTCTTTTACATATTAGGTCAGGGTTCTAATCTTAGAGCCATCATTTACTACCTGTGTGTCCCTGGGGCAATTTGGCCCTGTTTCCTCCTCTATAAATAGGAATGGGAGTTTAGTATTTACCATGCAGATGTGCTTTGAGGTAAATTCTCTAAAAGAATATGTGTGAATTGCCCAGCAAAGTCCCTGGTGGACAGTGGATGCTCAGTACATGGCTGCAGTTGTGGTCTGAGCAGGGTGTAGCCTAAATGATGGGCATTTCAACTTGACAAGTCTATTAGATGGGAGAGACTGGCTTAGGTGCTGTGGTGCTTTAAAGTTGTGTGATAACCTGCCCCGTCCTTCAAGAAGCTCATCAGAAAATCTGAGAGACATCAATTTCATAGTGCAATTTTACCAAATGGTTAAATACATTGTTGCAAATCGTATTTCTTATTCTCTCTCTTTGAGTAGTTACTGAATTTAAAGACACATATACACACAACGTAGAGTTTTATGCATTTGATTTAGTTCCTGTGCTTTTCTTAGTCCAAATACCTGGACCATTTTTCAAGTGATCGTTTTAGAAGGTATCTTAGAAATTGGAGTGGGTTCAACAATAGCTAAAACATGGAAAGAGCCTAAGTATCCATCAGCGGACGAATGGATCAAGAAGATGTGGTTTATCTATACCATGGAATACTAGATGGCAATGAGAAACAATGAAATCTGGCCATGTGTAGCAACATGAATGGACCTTGAGGGTGTTATGCTGAGCGAAATAAGTCAGGCAGAGAAGGACAAATATCATATGTGTGCACGTATAGGAGGATTAGGAGGAACTTAACAGAGGACCAAGGGGGAGAAGAAGGGCGGAAATGGTGGGGGAAAGGGAGAGAGGCAAACCATGAGAGACTCTTGAATGCTGACAAAAACTGAGGACTGATGGATGTGGGGGGGAGGGGGAGATGGGCATGGAGGAGGACACTTGTGGGGATGAGCACTGGGTGTTATGTGGAAACTAATTTGACAATAAACTATTTGTAAAAAAAAAAAAAAAAAAGAAATTGGAGTGGGTTGAAATAGTTGATATATTAAAGGTTGAAGGTAGCTGAAGGCTTATTTCTTTTCATTTTCTTCAGAGAAAGAGGGTTTGAGACTCAATCAAATTCTAATGTAGATAATGCCTAGAACATTCAAAGAGAAAGAAATGCAAAGGATTATTCATCTCAGAAAAGTGAATCAATTAGAGCTTCTTATGTGCAATTTACAGAAGGCCAGACCAAACTGGATTAAATAACAGTTTATTGCTTCATGTAACCAAATTGTGTAGCAGTAGGCTAGCCTCAGGTGGGCCTGATCCAGGCCTTATTATGATAGCCAAATAGCTATGGCAGTCACAGCCCCACATTCGTATACTGTATCGTCTAGTGGGTAGGAGAGAGTTTCTTTAGGAGACTCTTCACAAGCCTCAGAATCACTTCTCTCTCATTGGCCTGAATGGGTCATATGTCCTTTCCTGAGCAAATCATCATTTCTTGCGACAGTGATTTAAGCCAATTAATGACCACCTCTGAAGGGGAGTATAGGATCAATCCCACTCAACATAATAGAGTTGAGAACAGGGGAGTGGTGATTTCATTAAGGAGATCCAAAATAGTGTTTGGGAAGGAAATGGATGCTAGGTAGCCAGTACATAATAACCATCTATGAGTATTATCAATCATTCATTTATGGAGTACCCTACTATATGTTGGCCATAGTTATAATCATTTTACACATACCAATTCATTTGGTGTTAATGAAAACCCTATAAGATACTACAATTTTTTTCCTATCCCTGATAAGGCAACAGAGGGGAAAGAAGTCAGGTGAGTTGCCCGTTTGATGAGTATAAGTGAAAAACTTCAACCTGAGAAGTCTGGCTTCAGATGCTTTGCTTCAATATTACACCATGGTTTTTACCAGACCCAGGTTGGGACTTTAAGTAATTCTCCACAAAATCATTTCCTTAATGCCATTTCCTGCAAATGATATTTTGTCTTGGGATGCTTTTTGAAAAAGATGATGTTCCTATATTATACTGCTCTGGATCATTCCACTTAGTTGAAAGCTTTTGGGTTGTTTTAGGGTCCTTGTATGCTTTTAGGAGGAGTACATGGGAAAGGCAAAGTACTTTTGGCTTAAAATTACTCTTAAATTTTACTTTGATCTATGAATATTTACTCTCTGTTAATGCTTTGTGTATGTTGCTAGCCTTTTATCTATAATCTTTTACCAGCATCATGGCTAGTGTTGTTCTTCCCCAGCCAAAGCTTTGAAGGAAGCAGAGCAGAAAGGTTTGCAGAGGAGAAGCATCTTGGTGGGAAGATGTTTATGAAGCCCTGCTTTCTGACCTCCTTTCCTTTCCCCCTTCTCCTCCTTTTCTTTCTTCCTTTTTCTCTCTCAAACTAACATTTCCCCCCTTTTTATACAAGTAGTGCACTTGGATTTTTTTTTTTTTAAGTAGAAGCATCGATGAGAATGTCAGAATAGTCACATCTTCTATAAATAACTACTCTTATCTTTTTGGTGTGTTACTTTCACTTTTTCTTACAGAAATTACATGACAAGAAGCTTTTTATAGTATTATTTCCCTCTTGAAAGATCTCTAGAAGATTTTTTTAAAATATTATCAAGAATTCTTTATCATTTATTTTATTTTTTTAATGTTTATATACTTTTGAGACAGAGAGAGAGAGAGACAGAGAGACAGAGAGAGACAGAGAGAGAGACAGAGAGACAGAGAGAGAGAGAGAGAACATGAGTGGATGAGGAGCAGAGAGAGGGAGACACAGAATGTAAAACAGGCTCCAGGCTCTGACCTGTCAGCACAAAGCCCAATGCGGGGCTCGAACCCACAAACCAAGAGATCATGACCTGAGCCAAAGTCGGACATTTAACCGACTGAGCTACCCAGGCACCCCTATCATCATCATTTTAAATAGAGTAGATATGCTTAATTGGTCAATGCATTGTAATTTATTTAATCAATTCCCTATTGGGGATGATAGATTTTTTGCCAGTATTTTGACTTTATAACAGCTTTGCTCCTGAGCATTGCTTGGCTAAATCTTTGTTACATTATTGATGGCTTCCTTCATTTGCTGGGTCCCAGTGTGTCAGTGCTCCATCGTCTGTCCCCTGCTGGCGGTGGTGGGAATGCTCTGTTTCTCTTTGGGGCCCACTATGGTATTCCTACCCTCAGAGAGTCTTGATTCTCCACTCACACATTTTCATTTCAGGAGCAGACCCTCTGAATTCAGGAACATCAATTGGCATCATCACTGTCTTCCAGCTTGTTATACAACAGGCTAGTATGCTCTCTTTACCCTGTTGTGCGATGTTTGAGATAGCTGTCTGGATGTCCAGCGTGGAGAAAGGCCACACAAGAAATACCAAGGTACTTAGTAGGTAATCATTTTGCGCTGTCATTTTCCAGACCCTGCTATAGACCATGTACTATGGTTGGCACTTTATTCCTTTCTTAAAATTTAGGCTTTAACTCACCCATGTCAGGTAGGAGTTATTCTTGATCATGTTAGAAGTTAATTAGAAGCTATGTTAGTTTTTCTCAGCTAGAGTCTGATGTTAGGCTCTCTCTACTAGTTCTTGTTGCCTGTATAGGTGTTAAACTAGTTGGAGAGACAAGTGTTCATCTATGGGAAATTAAAACATTGGATAGGCATGGGTGCCAGACAGTTATGTGACAAGATGGTGGGAGGGGGAAGCCGGGTTGTGGCAGCCTGGAGGCCTTCACCTGAGCAGAAGGGCACTTGGTTACATGGTAGTTTCCTTCAGATAGCAGCAGGCCACCAGGTGGACCTGCACAGGCAAGGGTCTGAATCCTGACTCGGCTCCAGCTGAACTGTAAGCTGGCTGAGGTACCAGCTCTAACCCCTATTGCACCAGAGGCTGTCTCCTGGGGGATTTCCTGGGTTCAAGAAGCCCAAGCATCTCAGCTACTGAGTGGGCTGGAAACACAAGCATCATCATGACATTTGGGGGTATTTTTCATAGCCAGCTATGTCACAGTTTCCTAGTAGCGGATCAAAGACCTCAGGTGGAGACATCCTCGTAGTACTCAGGGGCATGCTTTTTGAGGCTCATCTTTCCAGTTTGACATTTTTGTACCCTGGGCCGACACTGTGATATCTAAGGTGAAGAGCGGCAAGATCCTCAAGCTTCCTATCTGTGCATTGTGAAACATGGGCAAAGCTGTCTTTTAAACATGGAGCCAGGTAACACATTAGAGACTCTGGACACTGTGTGTATGTGTTTTTCAATGGCCTATGGGGGAGAAATTGGTTCCAAAATTCAAAATGAAAACCACAATCAAAGTTAATACATGTTTAATTAAATGCCTCCCCAACATAACATCATAACCTGGTAACAATTTATGGGCTTTAACTCAACTCATATATCATTAGTTTCAGCTAATACAGTATTGTGCAAAATCAAGGCCTGCCTGTATGTAATATTGACTGTGGGATATGGATGCATTTGGAAATGCCTAATACAATGGTAGAGGGTTGGCAGCAGTGAGTGAGTTATTCAAAAGGAAGGGTGGCCCTGCTTGGATTTAAAATGAGACAATGCAGGGCTCAACACTTTCTACTGATGTTGTTCCCATTGCTTTCCAAGTAACTGGGTAGAAAATAGCTCCAACTCAATAATCCTATTAATGTTTGTGTTTTCGAGTTCCTGTAAAGAGCATAAGTGTGACATTTAGTTAGATGAGACTTCAAACCAGGAAAGGGAGTGTTCTTGTCCCCCAGAAAGGTCCCCACTCATTCCACCATCTCCTCCTCCTGTCCCTGCCTCTCTAACTATGTAACTGGAAAGGTGTTTAACTTCTCGGGGCTTCCGTTGTCTGTACATTCTCATCTGTGAGATTGATATGGTGATACCCATTTTATGAGCATTAAATGAGATAATGTAGGAAAAGTGCTTAGCACTTTTTTCTGGCACATAAGTTCCACAAATAGTGTTTAAGCTCACCTCCACCCTACCTGCTCCCCACAAAATAAAACAAAAATGCTATAATAACTTTTGATTATAAAAGGATGTGGATAAATTCCTATATTGTCCATGAAAACCTGGCTCAAGATTTTAAGTCTATTCGTACTGAGGCAATAGGCAGATAACAGAGATGCTTATTGCTGACAGCATATGGGCATTTAAATCCTGCCTCTTGCATATTTCTGGAAAACTGTACTGGATGGGCCCCAGGTATTGTGAAGGAGTCCTTAGGAATGCAGAAGTCAGGTTAACTGATTGGAATGGGATAATGAACTTGTTAGCAGAAACCAGCCAGATCTGGATTCTTCCTGTTTATTCCATTTGGATCTAGCCCCACTTAATGGTGAAGGGAAGGAAAAATTCCTCTGTACCCTCAAGGGGTCTTCCAGCTGAATTAAGAAGTAAATTTACATGGAACAGATTAATAGGAGAAAACCCCCCACAAAATTTCATTATGGGTGCCTGGAGGCCCAATAGTGAAATTGAGACCTAAAGAAATGACCAAGGCAGGCAGTTTTTATACTTTTTAGGACAAAGAGACAAATAAGTCTGTGTGAAATCAACAAGACAAAGAAGATTTAACTCTGGGAGCTGCAATTAGAATTTGGGCTGGGGTGGGAAATTAGTGAGTAGTAACAAGCGTTGTTTCCCCCATCTCTGGTGATAAGGCTGTCTCTTTACCTCCTGGTACAGGAGGGAGGAAGGGTGACTTTCTTTCTTTCCTTCCTTCCTTCCTTCCTTCCTTCCTTCCTTTCATATTTTTTAGAAAGCTTTTTAAAAAATTTTTTAACTTTTTTTTTTTACAAATAGTTTATAAAAAATTTTTAACTTTTTAATGTTTATTTTTGAGAGAGAGAGAGAGAATGTGTGGGAGAGGCGCAAAAAGAGAGGGAGATACAGGGAGATACAGAATCTGAAGCAGGCTCTCTCAACACAGAGCCCGAAGCCGGGCTCGAACCCACGAACCATGAGATCATGACCTGAGCTGAAGTTGGACACTTAACCAACTAAGCCACCCAGGTGCCCTAGGGAGGGTATCTTTTCTGTGGGAGATTTATTTTCTGCTTTCAGAGGGACAAAGAAGGGTCTGAGGGTCCTTGCACAGACTGTCTCTTTAGTAATTTTTGCTTAAAATCACAAATATGTCAAAGTAGCCCATTTTGGGGCAGCCTGCCCTTGGCCCTTAAAATGGATCCAAATGACTTCACGTTTCTTTAAACAAGATCATCACTAATTGACATTAGGCAGCTCTTAACCTTTTATAAAAGTTTCACAAATAGGTCAGTTCTCCTTAGTTCAATGTGGGATGGGTTAAGAGTACTCTTAACTCTTCTGGTCATCTTATTCTTCCTCCTGCTCATCCATCCAGTGCTTCAGCAAATGCTGAATAGTGCCTGAAGGTCAGCTCAGAGAGGTCTCTGTGCCTGGCGCCTGGCCCACACCTCTAAGAAACTCCTGTTGCCACCAGAGAGAGTCTCCCATCTGGAAACAGTTTTGATGTTGACCCTGTTGAGAGTCAGTGTAATGCAGCAGATGGGCTTCAGAGATTTAAGGAGGGGAAATCTGGCTCTGCTAACTTTCATCTGTGTGACCTGGGGCAATTTTTTAAATCTCTCAGAACCTCAGTTTCCTCATCTGTAATTGGGGTCTAACAACAGTATCCACTTTTTAGGGTTGGAAGGATTGAGTAAGAACCTGTATGCATGTGTGTAGGTACAGTGTTTGGCATATAGTAAGTGCTCAATAAATATTTGCTTTTTAAAAAGTTATCTCTAATAGAAGTTCAAAAAAACCTTTTGGGAGCCCAGCAAGGGGAGCAGTGAACACCTTCTGGGAAGGGGGGTGGTGGTGTTAGGGTTATGACTAACTCTACCTGGAAGCAAAAACCTTTGAACTGGCTCTTTTCCTTCCGTGAGTAAATTTCCAGCGTGGGGAGGTTACACTGATCTTCTCTGGGGACCTTACTTTGCAGTTGCACATTCCAAGGGCCTTTCCTTTCCATTCTGGGGAAAGAAGACACAAAGAGCACCCATGAAAGCAGTTACTAATTGTGTGACCTTGGGCAAGTCACCCTTGCCTCCTCACAAATAAAATCCCCTCATCAGTAATATGGGGATCATACTACTGGCTGCCCGGCATGCTTGCTATGGGATCAGGAGACTGTGCATGTGAAATGTTTAGCAGAGTGCATGGTGCACAGTAAAGTGCCCGTTAAAAATTAGCCTATAATGTTATCCTTAGTTGAGTGAAGCACAGGTGCATCTATATTTTGGAGAAGGGTCCAGGGAGAGAAATTTCTGGGTCCCCCACCTCCCAGGTCAACAGCATTCCATTCAAGCTATCAGTTTACACTTGAAAGCATCCATTTGTTCTGAACCTTGAGCAAATCCAGGCCTCCTGTACCCACAGCAAGAAAAAGAACTTTCTGCCTGATCCTCATTTTTTTTCTGATTCTTTCTTTTTTCTTTTCCTTTTCTTGTCTTTTTTCTTTCTTTTCTTTCTTTCTTTTAAAATAAATGCCTGCACACATGTTATTTATTTATTTTTGGTTAACGTTAAATTGAGGTTTTGACCGAAACTCAGCTTGCACATACTTGAAAAGCCATCAGGCTTGTTGGGCCGCGGATAAAGGTCTTGGGATTTCCCCGCAGGGCTGCGGAGAGTACAGACAGGAAGCCCGGGACCCAGCGCCTGACCAGAACTTCCTCCGGGGAGGCTGGAGCAGAGCACGGCATCCTGCTCGAACTCTCCAGAGCAAGCACTGTTCTGCTCCCAGGGGCGTGCTTGGAAGAGGGACCCTGGCCCCGACCCTTGGGTCCAGACCCAGCCAACAGCAGGAGGGAAGCTGAGGCCTCCCCACCCCTTGGAGAGGCTGACACTGTCAGGCTGGAACCTTCCATTCTGGCCCAACCTCTCCCCCCTGCCCCACCCCTCTCTGCTCTGAGGAGGGAATTGAGAAGGGACTTTCCAGAGAGCGTTTGCGTGCAGGGTGTGGAAATGGAATAAAAGCATATGCAAATAGGCCCTTGCGTGCCTTCCTCTACTCCAGTGAGCAAGAGCCTTTCTCCAGAAAAGATGCTCTAGCTCCAAGACACTTGACAGGTCTCTTCCCTCCCTGGACGGCGGCGACAGGGCCGAGTGGAGTGGTAAAGCCTGGGCAGGAAGCCATGCCAAAGGGGAGGGCTGGATGGACAGGAGGAAATGGCAAAATGAGGAGGGGGAGAACGGGCCGCTGCATTGGAAAAGATAAAGTAAAATGAAATTTTAGGAGCTCTCTGTGAGTGTGAGCTGGGAAAAATAATCATTGCAAGCTGATTTATTATGTACTTATCTTCTTTCTGAGAGGCAGCAGTCTTTGTACGGTGGATTATTGCAGAGTAAATGGCACATTAAAGATACAATCAAGATGTTTAAGGCATCTGAATGACATTAGAGTTAAAATAGGTGAGACTCTTGTTATGGTCTATAAATATAAAACTGTCAGTGGCTTGGAGACATTTCCACTGCTTTAGTTAAGATGTGACTCCATTTCCAGAAGGAAACTATTTCTAACCTTTTGTTATTTTCAGGATGGGGTAGGGTGGGGTTGGGAAGTGGCATAGAACCTATATGGATCATCAAGTAATATGCTTTAAACCCTGGACTGTGGCCTCTGTTTAGCAAGTCATAAACTTTCTTGCGGTAACAATAGCATGTAAATATGGGACATACATATGATGTAATTTGGGGGCTCAGGGAGTGGGGGGCTATGGGGATTGTGGCTGCTGTGTTTTGTTTATTGTTTCCTATTCCTGATTCAATCTCTGATACAAGAAGTTATTTAAAAAAAATTTTTTTTTAACATACTGAACTTGACTTGTATATTAATTGGGCAAGTAGTGTAGCTTCTCTTTCTTGAAAGGTTAATTATTGTGCTACTGTTTTTTCTTGTCATGTGGGACCTTCACATTCAGTGCCCATTATTTCATTTGCCTGCTTGGGCTTGCACTTGTTTTTGCCCCAAACCCTTTCGATTACGGTGTGCTGTGCTGACATTTGCCCCCAAGTTGTTAGCTCTGGGTGTTTGAACAGAACGAATTTCTCTTTGGTTGTTTTTAGTAGAAACCACCTTGCTCTCATGATGCACTGTACTCCTCAGAACTGCGGAAACCTTGACTTTGGGGTTTGCTCCTATTGTTTTGGAATTACTCGGGTTGCTAGTGCGTGGGGTAGGTGGTGGTCTCCTTTTAGGATTCCCCAGGTCCAGGTATGGGATGGGGTGCAGTGCTGAGAAAGGCCAGTGATGCTTCTTGGTCATCCTGTCTCTGAATTCCTGTCATCCCACTTTTTCCAAGGGCCCTGTGGGAATTCACTGCAGTCTCATCTTTTCAGTGTAGGTCTTTGGGTTAAATCTGTAGCAAATATTTATTTTCTCTGGCTGTTCACAGTTTACAGTCATGGGCATGGTCCCTAAAAGCCAGATTTGGGGCATTTTTTGGATTCAAATGGTGATTCTTCCACTGGTGGCTCTCGATTGCACCAAAATGTCCTTAGTTTGGTTCTGGCCTCATTCTTAATAATAATAACAACAATTGTAACAGATTAAAAGATTTTAACAAAACTACTGAAGTATTTTTATGATTTACAGTATGCAAAGCATTTTCATAGGTCATGTAATTCTTCCGTAAAATTTGTAAGGTTAGTAAAGACAAGTAGAATTAGCAAATAATGGGAGTTTACTAAATATTTGTTGAATGAATGAATTATACCCATTTTTCTACTAAGGAAATTGAGACCCAAAGAGGTCGAGTGACCCCACTGCCCAGGATGGACTCAAACTCATATCTTCTGACTTTTTCCACTAAGACCAGCTCTGATAATAGTGTGTAATATGCTATTTGTTGTCCTTTCTCCAGGAAAGTCTGTGATTCTCTAAAAAAGATTCTGGGGGAAATGCAGACAGATGGCTATACTATTGGAGGGGTGACAGAGAGCCTTGCCTACCCCTCTGTATAGATTTTTCTTAGATTCCTTACTCTGCCAGAAATTTGTATCCTTAAAGACATGACTATTTGGATACATTCCTTATTAGGGATAAAAACACAAGATCATGCTGAAAAAATGACTGTTTTGGATTTTTACTATTTCTTAGATGTTTGGGCATTAAACCTCATAGATGTCAGGGGAAGGTAATACAAGAGCATTGGGTGTGGAGCTGAGAAATTTCTCTAGCTTCGTCTCTTGCGGTACTGGGTAGAGTCATGCATGCCACCATTTTGGTGGGGACCTGGTGTGCAGGGATCACAGCTGTCTGGCCTGTAGCAGCTGCTCCGGCTGCTGGAGGAAAGTCACCCAGATCAGCTCAGATATTAAAATAATAAGATAAGAGCCCCTTGTTCTATCAGGGCCAAGGCTTAGGCTGTACGGTTGGAGCCATTCAACAACATTCCATCTGATTGCCAGGGACTTCCTTCAACCTTGTGACACAGGAGCAGAGAGAAAGAGGGAGAATTTCCCTCCTAAATCTAAAGCTAATCAGAGAGGAATGCCAGTGGGTATCCGCCCAAGGGCCTTTCCTTTTGACTTCTGTAACTGGAGATTTGAAGCTTTGGCTGTGAAATTTCTCCCAGAGGAAAGCTGCAAAAACTGTTTTGATGACTTCTTTATTGAATTGATACTTCTTCCTTCTTCAACAAGCCTGGGTGGTCTCGAACCTGCCAGTCTGTTTCTTAATGGGTTTTTGGGTTGTTTTTTTTTTTTTGCCTTGTTTAGGAAGGCCCTTCCAAAGGGAAGGTTATAAAGAGTTATTCTTACCTTTACTTAGGAAACTTTATAGTTTTAATTGCTATCTACTGTTTATTTGCAGTTACTTCTTTTATCCATGTGAGTGTATATTTGATAAATGCAAGACAGATCTGAAGTTAATTTTGTCCTTTATGGATGTCAGTTTTTCCCTCTGCTTTTTTTTTTAAATAGCCTTTTAACTTTAGGGTAGTTTTAGAATTATAGAGAAGTTGCAGGGATAACAGACAGTTCCTATATATCCCTCTTAGCTGGTTTTTGATTTGAAGGTATATTTTTGCCTAGACCTAATTTCTCGCATAGATACAGATGTCTTTCTAGAATTTCACTTGTTTTATTGATGTTTTTGCTCTTTCTGTCCCCAAATCGTATGTTTAATTAATATTATTTCTGGAGAATTCATAGCTATGGTAGGGAATCTGAGATCTCACGGGGCTTTTAAAGGATTACATCCAGACTTCAGGCTGGTAAAGCATTAATAACCCTGTTTGTGGATGATGTTGCTGCTGAGGTGACTGGCCAGGAAGGAACACATGCATCTCTCTAGTACATAGGGAAGGAGGTCATCATTAGTGACCTGCCCCTTGTACAGCACACCCTGTTCTCTGAGCACGAGCCTTGGACACAGTGGCAAGGATGAAACTCTGGAGTAGAGTTTCTCCTCAGGACTATTGATATTTTGGGACTGATCATTGGCTGTGGGGACTGTCTTGTGCATTATAGGATGTTTAGCAAGATCCCTGGCCTCCACCCACCAGGTGCCATTAGCACCCTTTACTACCCAAGACAATCAAAATTTTCTGCAGACATTGCACATGTACCTAGGTGTCAACCCTCTGGTCCCCCTCAGCAGTGGAGAAGTACTATTCTGCAAGCTGCCTGAGGGTTGGCCATGGTTCTGCTGCTTAGTAGCTATGTGCCTGCATTTCCTCCCGTGTAGAATGCCTGTCTCCCAGGATGGTCCTGAGGACCAAAGGAACAAATACACATGAAGCACTCAGAACAGACCCTTGCTAGGTCAGACCCTAGCTCAATGGTAGTTATTACTATTATTTTAAAAATCTTTTATGCTTTTTCTCATTCCTAGTAACCGTACAGACTTCCCATTTTTCTCCTGCCTCCATATCTTCTCCACCATGGCGCAGCTATATTTAAATCAACAATATTTGCCAAAAGATTACATGTCTTTGTTAATGACATGGAACTGTATTTTCAGAGCTCCATAACTACTAATTAATCAGCTCCCATGATAAACTCATCTGAGCTGCCTGTGAATTTTATTTGCATCTACTAAAGAGCAATTCCAGTTAGTTAACAGGCTTTTAAGTGACAATCCAGCTCTGTGAGTAGCAGAAAAGCCCAGAAATGATTTTCTAAGCAAGGTGGTAATGACAGTGGGAAGAGAGAAATCTGGGAAAGGAGAAGACTGAGGACTTACATGATTTATTCACTTGATGGCATTGGGGGCACTGTGTTCATTTTCTGTTGAAATGCATCATCAGGTTGAGATGCCAAAGGGAATGGATGGAAGACAATTCAGGTTACTGAGTTCCCCCACCCCCTTTTTTTTCTTTTCATAGCAGCAGCTTTTGTAAAACCATAATGTTTGCTATTAAGCTTGCTGGAGAGCCTGTCTTATGGGGACGATTATTTTTAGTGTTTAGGAAGATCTATATGACATGGGACATGTGGACTGTCTGTGCCTTTGTCCAGGGCTCACTTCCTCCAGTGAAAGTAGGACTTGGTTTGCAGAGGAGAGAGGAATGCCCTGGTCTGGGCTGGAGGGTCGGGAGGCCAGGCAAGGCTATTAGTTTGATGACCTTGGTGAGGCTTGGTTAATTTACTTAGCCAGTGCAGCTGGGTAGTTGGCAGCCTTTAGTTCTGGAGCTGAAATAATTAAGCCAAAATTCCAGTTCTTTAACTTGCTGACTGCATGCCCTTGGGCAAACCACATAACCTTTTCTCCTCGATAAGGGGATGTGGATCATAGTACCTATCTCCTAGCTTTGTTGTGAATTTTAAAGGAGGTGATTCATTTAGCCCAATGATTGGCACATAAGTACTTATACATCGTAGCTATTATGACAATTGTTTTGGTTATTATTTATTTGAGTGTCCTTCATGAGCTGGGCACTGTGCAAGGGGCAGAGGACTCATCCAGTTCAGATAAGACATTTTGTGGCTCTGAAGGGAAATAAACCCTGGAAATTAGACCGTCTGGATAGGTGAACCTTGAAATCTGTGTAAGTCGGATGGAGTCAGAGAAGTCCCCATTGATGGTACCTTAGTAACCACAAGGGCATGGACCCCAGGTATGGGCAGAGCCTATGCACAGGGGTCAGACATTCAAGGCCATGGATGCAGGTGTGTGGAGCTTTGAATGATTTTTCCCCGAATTAGGAAACAATTACCAAATTTGAAGTGGATAGGCTGGAAGACCAGACAGAAAAGAATTGTCTGTTTTTGCTGAGCGAATCCAGCCATCAGACATTTTCTGCAGACTTTAAACATAGTTTGCATTAAGCTAGGTTCTGTCTGCTTCCTGGCCGACTGGGCCCCGGAGCATGGAGGTGCTCGGTATCTGGTATGTGGCTGCAGTCATTTTTTTGGGGAGCTGTGTTCTGTTAAGTCTCTTTTCTCATTGCAAGAAGGTGCCTCATGGTTTTAAGGGGATTTTGTTTCACACAAAGTACCGAGGAAGTTCAGTACTAGAGGATAACTCTGCAGTTTCTTACTGGTGAAAGTTTATTGTCTCTGTTTCTTTAGTATCACCATGTCTGCTCCAGCTTTCCTCCTAAGGCTACAAGCAGAGATCTAAATGAGATAATTATGCAGACTATTTAAAATCTTTTTAAAAATAAAGTGCTATAAAAGGAACTTTTTTTTAATAGTGAGCATATAAAGTATGTTGGATGCATTTCCTTTACACCTTTTGGGAGTGAACTGGAAGACAAGGATTAATTTAGCTTTGAAAAGATTTTAGATTTGTAAAGTTATAACAAGATGAGTAGATCTCCTAAAAGCCTTACATACTGAAAATGCATTCCTTTCTTCTAACCCTATATAGCAAAAGCAGAATGCCACAGTAGTAATTTTGTTTGGTGAGATTATATTCATAACAGCTTTTGGGTTAGTTTTTATTTTTCCCTCAAATGGTGGGAAAAATACATCAGAGAGAAGGGGATGGAGTCTTGGAAATAGAAGTGAATAATGCTACTATCATAATGCACCGAGACCAAATCAGGTGAGGGATTTCTTTTCATAGGATCAATTATACATTTGCCCAATAAAGTTACATAATAGAATTCTGTCTTAAAAACGAATTTAACTTTTTATTGATTTAATACAACTTCAGTTTTCCTGGGCTCTACACCGGGGAAATGCTAATAATGGTGAGAACAGTTGTGTTGATAAATGTAAATGGTCAATGGTTAAAAATCCATTCTTTGTGTTATTGTTTTTGGTGTGTGTGTCCATGTTTTCTGACTACAAATCTCATAAAGTTGACAAAATGGCTCGTAGCGTGGAGTACATTCTGGTAAATGGGAGGTAATTTCCTTTTCTGAGTCGCTCTGTCTTGCTCTCCATCCTGGCAGAGAGATGATTCTGGCTGTACTGTTTAAGTTCGTTTTGACCTGGCTGCATCGGCAGCACAGGAACAAAGTACTGCCTTGTTGGAGATGCAGATGTTGAGGAACCTGAGGTTGGAGGGTCTATGTGCCTCGTACAGGGGGAGCCTCTGATGTCCCCTGTCCCCGCAACATAGTAACTGTTCAGACAGCCCGTAGACAGGTGCTCTGGCGGTTATGGTGGGCTATGGAACAAGAATGTGTCAGTTGGGCAGAGGGTAGGAGAGTGGGGACAAGCGATGATCTTCCTATGGGCAGAGAGAAGGAGTTGTTAATTATAAGAAAAGCCTAGAATTTATCACAAAATAATTACCCAAGAAATGTTTTCAAATCATCTACCATGTGCAATGCACTGTTGCTATGGGTTGGGGGTAAAGAGGTTGAAAAATATCATACCCGCCTTTGAGAATTTCATAGTCCTGCAGGACTTGTACTGATAGAGTCAAGACCTTGTGGGATCAAGTGTTAAATTGTGTGATTAGGTGATGGATACGCAGGATTATTTCTTGCTCCCCTCCCAATTTTTGCCAAACTCATCCAGAATATTCAAAAAGTGCAATGAGGTGGGGCCAGGTGCCTGGGTGGCTCACTTGGTTAAGCACCGACTTCAGCTTGGGTCATGATCTCGCGGTTTGTGAGCTCGAGCCCCGCACTGGGCTCTGTGCTGACAGCTCAGAGCCTGGATCCTGCTTCCGATTCGGTGTCTCCCTCTCTCTCTGCCCCTCCCCTGTTCATGCTCTGTCTCTATCTCACACAAAAATAAAATAAACATAAAAAAGTGTTTTTAAAAATGTGCAATGGAGATCACAGTATTTTCCTGTTTCCTCTATCTTCTATTAGGGTCAACTCCAAATTCCTGAGTAAGGCTGATGGGAACTGGCCCTTGGCTGTCTGGGCCTCCCTTACTTCTACACTATCCCCGGTCTCATTACTGGCCCCAGCCGAGGGACACCTGCCAGTCCCCACCTGTGCCCAGTCACATCCTATCTCAGAGTATTTGAACATTCTGTTCCCTCTGCCTATATGCCTTTTTGCCTGCTCCTCACCAAACCACAGCCTGTTTATCCCTCAGGATTTCTTCCTCCTCTTCCTTTTAAAATTATTTTAAAAATACATATATTTTAAGTTTACATATTTATTTTTGAGAGAGAGAGTGAGGGCAGGGGATAGGCAGAGGGAGAGAGAGAGAGAGAGAAAGAGAGAGAGAGAAAATCCCAAGCAGGCTCTGCACTGTTAGTGCAGCTCACAAACCATGAGATAATGACATGAGCTGAAATCAAGAGTTGGGCACTTAAGAAGAGCCTGGATGGCTCAGTTTAAGCGTCCAACTGTGGCTCAGGTCATGATCTCACAGCTCTTAAATTTGAGCCCCACATCAGGCTCTGTGCTGACAGCTCAGCCTGGATCCTGCTTCAGATTCTGTGTGTCTCTCTCTCTCTCTGCTCCTCCTCTACTTGCACTCTGTGTTTCCCTCTCTCTCAAAAACAAATAAACATTTAAAAAAGTTTAAAAAACATTTTGGGGCTTTACCAACTGAGCCACCCAGGCATCCCCCTCCTTTTTTTTTTTAATTTTATTTTTTTAAGCAACCTCTAAATCAAATGTGGGGCTTGAACTCCAAACTCTGAGTTCAAGACCTCTACCAAATGAGCCAGCCAGATGCCCCCAGGATTTCTTAAATGTCACTTCCTAACCACCAAGTGCTTTATAGGATTTTGTGCTTTTCCATTGGTTGGCACAGCTCACTTGTTTTGTATGATTATTCCTGAGATCTTGTTATTTGGTGATCTCCATGGGGTCAAAGACAAGAGCTGTGTTCCTCTTGCTCCCTTCAATACCTCCAGCGTTTGTCCCAGGGCCTGACATGGAGCAGGTGCTCCCTAAATGACTGAGAATGAATAAATGAACAAAGTAATGAGCAAATGTATGTATGTATGGACGTATGTATGTATGGACGGATGGATGGATGGATGTTGTGGAAGGAGAGATTCCCTCGGGCTGATGCAGTTGCCCTTTCAAAGCAAACTGTCTCTCCTGCTAGGCACTTGGCATGTTGTACTAAATGTCCTGCTTGTCTACCCTCATGTACCCAAAAGCTCCTAAAGGGCATAATCAACTTTTTATCTCCAGAGTGTAGCTCACACAAGCTCAGTGATAGTTTATGGGATGGAGCATGCATTGGACATGAGTGGAGGGGGACTTCTCTGTGTTTTAAAGTGTGCTTGGGGATGAGAGGAAGGTGGAGGAAAAGTGAATGTAAGCACCCGAAATAGCAGTAAGAGCTGAGATGCAAACCTGATTAGGGTTAAAACATCAAGCTGAAAATCTGAATTAGAAAAATCCTGGGCAGCCACCAGACACAGCCTGACAGGATGTACTCATACTACAGTTTGCAGGGTTGGGGTGGGGAGGTCGCTTGGAATTTCCCCAGCTGCACTTAATACCTTATATGATGTCTGTCTTTCAGCTTGCTGGTCACCTCAGGAGCTTTAGGCATTCAACAAATATTTATCAAGCACCTGTTACACGCATTTCTGGTGGGGGAAATATGCCCCCAGAGCATGAAAATTGGCTCTTGGGGGTGAAAAAAATCTTAGTGTTTTTTATGTATATATGTATGTTATGTTTTTATGTATATGTCTGAAGCACAGATATACAAATAGCATGTAACAGCATACGATATATCCGTGATATTAAAATTTCATAGTGGGGGTGATTAGGAAAATATATCTGAAGTGGCTCATTCAGGGGATGATAATGAAAAAAAAAAAAGTTCTCAGGTTGCAAACTGACTGATTCTCTACCAGGCATGATTCTGGTCAAAGGGCATAGCCTCATGGAGCTTTTTTTTCTTTTAAAAAAAAGTTTATTTGTTTGTTTTGGGGTGGGGGGAGAGAGAGAAAGAGAGAGAGAGAGAATCCCAAGCAGGCTCTACACTGACAGTACAGAGGCGATGTGGGGCTCAAACTCATGAACTGTGAGATCATGACCTGAGCTGAAATCAACAGTCAGATGCTTAACCAACTGAGCCATCCAGGCTCCCCCATGGAGTTTTCATTCTTATGTGGCAGATAGGCAAATAAGTAATCATGACTATCACAGAATAAGACATTTTATGAAGAAGGAAAACAGGGTGAGGGGATGGAGCACACAGGGGTGAGTGTTGGCATGTTTGTGATTATTTTGGCTCTGGGGTCAGGTGATCCTGATGAGGTGACATTTGAGTCTGGAAGAAGCAAGAGGTGAACATGGCAAATATTTGGATGAAGAGCATTCCGGGAAAAGGAAATAGAGTAGAGGAATCGAAACAGCAAGGAAGCCAGTTGGGCGGGAGTGGATGAGTGAGAAAAGGATGGTAGGAAATAAGCCTGGGGGGGGGCCAGACCACACAAGCCCTGCAGGTCATACTAAGGGGGTTCTGCACTTTGCACTGGATATGCAAGGAAGCCGTGGAGAGCTTTCTTCAGGGAAGTGCCATAATCTGATTTACCTGCTGATCAGATCCCTCTGGCTGCTGTTTGAGGGTGGATTGTAGAGGCAGGAGTGGAATGGGGCAGTGAGGAGGTGGCTTCTGGGGTCTCTGGGGCAGGGAACGGTGGTGGGGGTGCAGGTGAGGGGTTAGGTTCCTTGTGCCATGAAGGAAGAGTTCTCAGGACTTGCAGAGAGTTTCATGGAGGGTGTGAAAGAAACAAGTCAATATGCCCTGGATTCCACTTACTGAGCCGAGGTGGACGTGGGAGGAGGGTTATCTTCCCAGGGGGCAGTCTTAGAGTGAGGTCTTCCTTCCACCAGCTGCTGGCTCCCTTTTTTGAGGCCAGCCTGAGTATGTGTTATATGTTGCCTCCTACGGTTACTTATTTTTCATCGCTGTACCTTGCCACCTTATTTTACTTTATGGAGGAAACCTTTATTTATTTATTTTCCTGTAACTTCTCTAAGAGGCAGGTAGTGGGGCAGAATGGTTAGAAATGTTAGTTGTGTGTGCTAGGGTGAGGATTTAACCATTTACCTTCTACTCCTCCTTCTTCCTTTTTTCTTCCTCCACTTCCTCCTTCTTAATATTTTTCTCCCCTCGTCAAGCAGAGATGGCAAAAGTATCTGCTTCTTATGGCTTGTAAGAGTAAAGTGAAGTTTGCACATGAGGTGACTTGTTTGGTTCTGGCAAACAGTTGGCTCTTGGCAGTTACTATGTTGTGTGGCTCCCCATTTCCCATTAGATTTTTGCTGGCTGTCCTATCTCAGGGTCATCTATGTTGGAGCACTCTAGAGTGAGGCTATCACTTTCCTCCCTTCCATGTCTTGGTTTTCCTTCACATAAAAGAGGGAAGCAAGACTTAACTTAAGAAATAAAACAGGTGAGGCCCTTCAGTGCTGGTATTTACATTGTGCATTACATTGTATTCTAAGTCTAAAAGGCTACATTGAGTTGAGGGTGCTGGAGAAGCCATTACATGCCCAGCAGGAAAGCGAACACCCAGTGGATCATTTTGAGTAGGTGGTGCATGACCAATACAGGATGTGCATATAGTAATCACCAAATTGTGTGGATCCAACCAGAATAAAAAAAATGCCTGGAGCTTTGGCTTAGGGCCATGGATGAACAGAGCCTGAAGCCTGGCATGGAACAGGAGTGAAAGTCTTGGGTGTAGCACAGTGATAGATAGAAACAAATGTAAGTATAAGCAGAGATGAAAATATGTGGCTGCCTGTTTCCCTCTCTGTATTTGTGACAGACTTTGTTAATCTATCACATCATTCGTTCCTGATTCTGATATAAAACTACCATTTATTAGGTGTTGACTGCTTAGTAGGCACTATGTTCTAGAAACATTACCTGGCTGAATCCCAACAACTCAGTGCCATAGAGCTAATATTATTCTTAAAGTACAGGTGAGAAAAGTGAGTCTCAAAGAGGTCAGTAACTTGTCCAGGATCACACAGCTGGCTGGTAGCAGAGCTGGGAGTAGGACTTTGGCAGCCAAACTGGAAAGCCTGTTTGGCTCTCTAACCTCTCTCTAACCATTTTATGTTACTGCCTCTAGATATGCACAGATGCTACCTCAGAATCCTTCTACCCGGTAATTCATTCATTCTCATCTGCTTCATTAAGATTTTGGGATTCAGATTCATATTACAGTTAACATTCATTTGCTCATTCATTCATTCACTAATTAAACAATACTTTGGTGCATCTACCATATGCCAGGCACAGTGTTAAGTGCTAAGAATTCAATAGTGAATAAGACAAAATCCCTGCTTAGGGCTCTACTGAGTGGAAGGATCACTTCTTGTTTAGGACCCTCAGTGGGTAGGAAGGCTCAGCATTTATGTGTTTTGGGACTTAGGGCCCCCTTCCTTGCATTGAACCAGAATGTTTCCCAATTGATGATATAAATCAGCAACAACCTAGAAAATGAATTATGATGCCCCAGGATGCACCCTGAATCAAAATTGGGCCAGCTGCCACCTTTTTTCTGATGTGATTGATTAAGCTGTATGGTCTTGGGCCTCAATTATAACTCATGGTCAAGCAATGCTTTCTCATGCATGGCTCACTTTGCTCCTGCCAGCCCCTGATTGGAAAGAGGAGGCCTCTGATGCGTAGAGAGGTTACATGACTTGCCTAATTCTTACAGTGATAGGAGACAAGCTGGGACCAGAACCTAGTTCCAAGTTCTAGTTCCTTGTTTTTCTTATCCATCATGCTGACATCTTAATGTCTTTAGGCTTTCAGTTTCCCCATCTATAAAATAAGGACATTAAGCCACATGATTTCTAAAACTAACTTCCTCCTTCCCTTCCTTCCTGCCTTTCTGCCTTCCTACTTTAATTCTGGAATACCTACAGAGTCTATACAACTAAAGCTGGAAATAATGTTATGGAAAACACACACACACCCATCAAGAAAGCTAAAAGACAACCCACAGAATGGGAAAGAAATATTTGCAATCATATTTAAGGGGATTGTATTCAGAACATACAAGGAACTGTTACAAAAGACAGCTCACTTAAGAAATTGGCAAAGGATCTGAATAGACATTTTTTCAAAGAAGACATACAAATGGCCAGTAAGCACATGAAAAGATACTCAATATCATTAACCATCAGGGAGATGCAAATCAAAACCACAGTGAGATGCCACTTCACACCCAGTAGGATAGCTATGATCAAAAGAAAGAGAATAACAAGTATTGGTGGAGAAATTGAAATCCTCCTATACTTCTAGTAGAGTTGTAAAATAGCACAGCCACTTTGGAAAACAGTCTGGCAGTTCATGAAAAGGTCAACCATAGAGTTACCATATGATCCAGCAATTCTACCCGTAGGTATAAACCCAAGAGACAGGAAAACATAATGTCTACCAGAAGACTGTACACAAGTGTTCACAGGAGCCTTATGCATAATAGGCAAAAACCCAAATGCCCATCAACTGATGGATGGATAAACAAATTGTGGTATATCAATACAATGGAATGGAATATTATCCACCCGTAGAAAGGAATGAAGTACTTCTACATGCTGAAACATAGATAAACTTTGAAAACATCATGCTAAGTAAAAGGAGTCAACCACGAAAGGTCACATATTGTACAATTCCACTGATATAAATGAATCAATCAGAATGAGCAAATCTTTAGAGACAGAAAACAGATTTGTGGTTGCTTAGGGCTGAGAAAAATGGGGAGTGACTGCTAATGGGTACTGTGTTTATTTGGGGGATAATGAAAGTGTTCTAAAGTTGATTATGTTGATGGTTGCACTGTCTGAATATACTAAAAACCAATGTATTGTACAAGTGAATAATATGGAAAATGAATTATATCTCAATAAACCTCTTATACATATTTTATTTATTTTTTATTTTTTGAGAGAGAGAGAGAGAGTGAACTGGGCAGGGGAAGAGGGGGAGGGAGAGAGAGAATCCCAAGCAGTCTCCATGCTCTGTGCTCTGGGCTCAGAGGAGCCCATCGCAGGGCTTGGGGCTTGATCTCACAACCATGACATTATGGCCTGAGCCAAATCAAGAGTTAGATGCTAAACTGACTGAGCCACCCAGGTGCCCCCTATTATATATATTTAAAGAACCCTAGCATGGTCTCTGCCTTTGTGGGAAACATAATCTTGCTAGGAAGATGAATATTAATCAAATAATTATCCAGAGAAATTTATAGTTACAAATTATGGTCAGTGCTATGAAGGGAAAGAACTGGATATTATAAAAGAGAATAGCAGGAGGCTAATGGGGGTTACAGAAAAGGTATTAGAAAAACTCTAACATTCAGGTGCTCCAGCAGAGATCCCCAAATAGCACTGGCTTAGATGAGGCAGATGCTTAATCCTCGCTGGTGTAGTACAGCAGGTGTAAGGAGTCTAAAGCTTATATAGAAGCCCTACAATTTCAAGGATCTACTAACATGTTGCTCTTCCCCTCCATTGAAGGGGCTTTCTACTATGTCTATAGTCCAAGCAGTGAAAAGGAGGAAAGGGACACTGAAGTCTCATCACTTCCGCTCAGAGCCAGTCACACAAGACAGGGATGTCCCAGGTGTTCATGTGTCCAGATTAAATTCTGGGGTTCTATTACTATGAAGGGGGGGCAAAATTTGGGTGAGTAGCTAGCAGTCTCTGCCATTGATGGCCTCTCTGAGGAGGTGACATGGAAGGTGAGAACCTATGGATGAGTTGGTGTTAAAGAAAGGAAAGAGTTTTCCATGCAAGAGGGATGACATGTGTCAGGGACATGAGGCAGGGGAGACCAGCTCTACCATTTAATGCTGCTTAGTGATGGTGATATCCACCACACACACCCCTCCTGATTCTTAGAACCTGTGAGTGACACGACTTGACCTGGATTCACCTGCCTTTTCTCTCTCATATCTTGCAGGGCTGGGATGAGCCAGGACCACAAGGAGGGGGACTTTGTGCTGACTCCGGAAGGCTGGGTGTGTATCCTCAGCTTTGAGAACTGAATTCCATGGGTTGTGTCAGTGTCAGACCTGTGAAGTTCAGTTCTTCAGCTGGGATATCTCTGTCGTCGTGGACTCGGGGACATTGCAGAGAGCAGACCCAAGGGTGGCCGAAGAATTTGGAAGACTGGAGCAGATGGGCAAAGTCTCTGACTCCAAAGGAATAGGGAGGTTGGGCTCATGGGAAGAGCATTCATTTGATTGTGAGAAAACTTGAATTCTATGCAGAGCAGTTTCCCAAATGGCTAAATGAATGCTCTCTGCAAGTCATTCTTGCTACAGCAGCTGCCACTACTACTTTACATATATTGATTACTTCCGGCCATCCAGGTACTGTACTGCCTTACATGCTGTTATAGGAGACTCTGGGGGAAAATCACTAATGAAGCTTGAGACACCCAGAACTCCCACGTAATTATATCTTCCCCACTTCATGGGATCAGACAGAATTAATAGAATGTGACTGTTATTCTTTAGCATGGATTGCTGAGATAACTGAGATAACCCTTTTGAAGATGAGAATCATGGGTACCTACCTCTTATGGGACTCTGTCCTTTTATTTGAATCTCTACTTCCTTGCCTTCTATAAATACATTAGGATACATTGTGTCCTTGTATTACTAGCAAGGCAAAATAGGTTGTAATTAGACTTTACCAGGATCCCTAGTTACTCCCAAAGGGAAGAGGGATACAGAGGTTTTGAAGGCTCTCTCCATTTGCTGGCATGGTTAGCTGCATGTGGTGGGTCAAGCCCTTCCATTGTCTTCCTCTGTCAGCAAGTCAGTTAGATTTATTTTGAGGCTCAGATTTGGTATGATGATGACAATCTCTACCTTTAGGCAGAGTGCTGGGGCTGTATAAGTAATACCTGGACATTCATTAGGTTTTAGATTTGATGGGGGAATAAGGAGTTTTATCTCTTGGAAACTCATTGGTCCATCACCATCTCTTGGTGTCCTGAAAGGTCTATCTCTGTATAGTCTACAGAAGTGAAGTGCGGTCTGGCCCAGAGAGGAGAGGCAGGCAGAAAGTGGGAGTCACCAAAGCACGCATATTCTCACACTCTCTTCTCAGTGACGCTGAGGTTGATCGAGTGCCTATCATGGATGGCCACTGTGCTCAGGGCATTTCTTGCATTCACACCAAGCCTTGTCTGGAAAATAGGGACAAATTAGCAAAGGGATATGGTAGATACGTTCTATGGATGTAATGAGGTGCTTGATTCTTGTGAAAGCCCCCTGGCATGGGCGTGGAACATGTGCACGCTCTCGGCTGTGCTGATAGTATCAACAGCCTCCCCCACCCATGTCACCCTGCCCACTTCCGCCCTTTGCTTACTAGACCCCTAGCCAGTGACTCATTCTTGAAACAGAACATTGGTGAAGCTCGACTGAGACCAGAGATCAGCGTCTTTAGACTTAGACTGCTGGAGGAAATCCAGAATTGACACCAGAAGCTCCAAATGCTCTGGGTTTCAGACCAGCTGTTCTGTGAACACTCAGACCCAGAACTCTGACTTACTACAAAAGGCTCATCCTTACCACAGGTGAGTCTTCCTAAAACAAACCTTATAAATGAAATATGGAATACATACAAACACGTGCACACACCCATGCACTGAAAAATGATAGTGCCATAGATCTGTGAGTAAATGTTCCCTGTATAAAAGACTGTTTCAGGGCACCTGGATGACTCAGTCAGTTGAGTGTCCGACTTTTGATTTTGGCTCAGGTCATGATCCCAGAGTCATGGGATCAAGGACCATGTTGGGCTCCGTGCTGAGTGTAGAGCCTGCTTAAGATCCTCTCTCTCTCTTGTCCCCCCCTCTCCCCAACCCCTCTCCTGCTCTCCCTCTCTAAAATAAAATTTAAAAATTAAAAAATAAAAGACTGTTTCATTTCCCAAGAGGATTTGAATTTAAGATTCCATTATGTGGGTACCTGGGTGGCTCAGTCAGTTAAGTGACCAACTCTTGATTTCAGCTCAGGTCATGATCTCACAGTCCTGAGATTGAGTCCTGCCTTGGGCTCTGGGCTGGACATGGAGGCTGTGGTGAGATTCTCTCTCTCCCTCCCCCTCCCTCTGTCCTTCCCTCAGGCTCTCCCTCTCTCTCTCAAAAAAAGAAAATATTCCATTAAGTAATACATTTCCTGAGGATTTTTAAGGTTGTATTTGCTTTATCAAAACTTATGTAAGAAGAAAAAGCAGGTTATAAAACAGCTTAGATTATATGATTCAATTTATGTAAAATTATAAATATATAGGAATATATGCTTTGAAAGATGTATATCAGTTTATTAAACAGGGATCATCTTTGGGGTGGTGGGAATTGAGATACATTTTCCCTTCTTTATATTTTTCTCTGTTGTTTAGTTCTTACACTGGGCATATTTAATTCAAACAGTAAAGTTATTGAAGGAAATTTCACACACACTTCTGATGAATCTGGACAGTGCTAGTGCTGTGCATTTGTTGCAAGTTATGCTGCAGAAGTCTGTCATGGAAGAGTGGAGGGAGATCCCTGACATGTTTAGTGAAGAAGGTAAGCATAGTCCAATATATAGTGTATTTTTTTCTAGTAGCAGGTGATTTTCCCCCTCTGTTATTTATGCTTTTCTGCCCAAATAAAAAAAAAGAACACTCAGTGTATGTGCTGCTTTCCAAGAATCCATCTACTATGTAAACCAGTGGTTTTCAAAGTGTGTTTCCTGAACAAGCAACATTAGTATCACCTGAGAACTTGTTAGAAATGTAAATTCTCAAGCTCTGCTCAAGACCTACAGAATAAGAAACTCTGGGAGTGGGGCCCAGCAATTTCTGTTTTAACAAGCTCTTTGACTGACTAATGCACAGTAGGGTTTTAGAACCCTACGTGTCAGTCAAGGGACATCCCCACTGCACTAAACTGGAAGGCAGCTCATGTTGATATAACAGATGCTGTCCCGTTCCTACAAATGTGCATATAGGTATTCTGCAAGACCTGTCTCCGAGAGATGACCTACAGGACCCCAAAACCTGGAGTTCCTCACCAGGAATCTTCCAGAAGTGAATAGCAGATCTCTAAGTTTTTAAGCTACAAACTTTAGGTGCATAGAGTCATGTGAAGAGGTGGTTCATTAAGGCAAATTTTTGGGTCATTCCCCTGACCTATAGACTTGGCATCTTCTTCCAGGGTTCTGCCATTTTAACCATCACCCCTAAGGGCTTCCATCAAGGAAGTTCTAGGAAAACACCGAGCTTTTACTTTTCAAACTTCTGCTTTCTTTCTTTCTCTTTCCCCTGAACCTTATGTCTCTTCTTCCTATCTTCTCCATTCCTTCCTGCTGTGATCGATGAGGTCTCAGAAGCAGATTCATCATCCTTTCTGCTCTGTTCTTGGGAGAGAGCAGGTCAGATGCTTCTGGAAAGGTGCCTTGGGAGTAATAATAATAATGGAAGTATTGATTTGCTGTCTTCAAATAATAGGGGAGGTCATGATTTATCAGCTCATGTTGATGAGACACAGTGGGAAGCTGGACACACTACTCAATAGTTGCTGCCTAATCATACGGCGTGGCTGTGGAGATACGTGATTCAGGAACACAGCGGCTCCTTAAGTCCTCTTGCAGTTAAATCTCTGTCAGTTAAGGTGAAGATTCCAGCTTAGGGTTCTCCAGAGAAATAGTATATATGTCTCTCTCTCTCTCTCTCTCTCTCTCTCTCTCTCTCAGGTAGGTAGGTAGATAGATTTATTATAGGAAATTGACTCATGTTGATTATGGAGAGTGGCAATGCCCACAATCTGCAGGGTGAGTCAGCAAGCTGGAGACCTAGGAGTCTGAATTAGGAGGCCTAAGAACCGTGAAAACCAAGGTGTAGTTCCAGTCTGAAGGCTGCAGGTTCAAGACCCACAAACAGCTGAAATTTCAGTTTGAGTCTGAAAGCAGGGAAATACTAACGTTCAAGAAATCAAGGAGAAGAAATTCTCTCTTCCTCCCAGGAGGTCAGTTGGAGGAGGGCTTCAACTAATTGGATGAGGCCCACCCACATTAGGGAGGATAATCTGTTTTATTTAGTTGACCAATTCCAATATTAATCACACCTAAAAACATCCTTACAGACACACCTAGAATAATATTCAACCAAATATTTTGGCACCCTGTGGCTCAGTCAAGTAGACACATAAAATTAACCTCCACAATTTCCTTTTCATATATACAGTAAAACCTTGGGTTACAAGTAACTTGTTTTGTGAGTGTTCTGCAAGACTGGCAAACATTTCTAATAAATTTTACCTTGATAAACAAGCAATGTCTTGCAATACAAGTAATATGCAATGCTGAATGTCATGATCACAACTGAGCCAACGGGTTATTGAATGCCTTTGATATATGAGTGTTTTAGATTATAAGCATGTTTCTGGAATGAATTATGCTTGCAAACCAAGGTTTTATGGTATATATTTTTGCATCTAGACTCTCTTGCTTTCTTTTTTGATAGTATTTCAGAGTGGTAACTCAGAGCTTGAGAGTTTGGATGGTTGGAGAGTCTGGAAAAATGCTCTGGGGGTGGGGTGGGTAGGGAACCAGGCATCTTCCCTAGTTCCCCTTTGCTCTTCATTACACTAAAGTACTTTTGGGAACTGTTTTTGAAAGAACTCCCCTCTTGTTCCCATCTCCTGGGTCAGCTGTTTGAAGCAGAAGAGCTAACTTTGATTATCCTTGAGAAAGTGTAGGCAATGTAATTGCAGCTTTCCTATGTTAAGTGTTTACAATGATCCAGGTGCCTTATTGATAAGGAAAAATATGACCTCTACTTTCTAGATGAGAAAACTGAAGCTCAGGAAGGTTATATACCTTGCTTAAATTTCACACACTATTCAGTGTCACAGCCAGGATGTTAATCAAGGCTGTCTAATTAGAGCTGATGTCCTTTTTGCCAAAGTTTGAACTGGGTTTTACAGTTTAGAAAACACTTTAGCACACATCATCTTTGCTGAACATGGCATTCCCCAGTGAAGTAGATATAACCATAATTTTAGAGATGGGAAAATGGTGTTTTCAAAAGGTTCTGTGACTTTTCTGTTCTCTATGTCATACAGCTAGTAACTGGTGAAGCCAACCCTCAAATCCAAAACCTCTATAATAAAAAGATAGTTTTTGTCTAAAAAATTCACAGGACTACCCATAAACTTAGAAGGAAAGAAAAAGAATCCCCTGCCTCCATTTCTCTAGTGTGACTAAAAAGAAAACAGAATATACAGAGGCCACACTGAATTATTCCTCTGCCTATGTCTTTGGTAAGCAGGAGTGAGCCCTTGACCAATTTCACCCTCTGGTGCACAGTCATACTTTAAAATATGTTAAAATTACATTGTTGGTAGCTTTTAAGAAACCCTAATGTATTTTCGCTCTGGGTCCTATGATGTTACTAAGACTGGTCAGATTCCATTTGTCTCTGCGCAACAAATGTGTTTCTTTGTTTTAAAAATGAAATTATTAGGGCACTTGGTGGCTCAGTCAGTTAAGCATCTGACTCTTGATTTTGGCTCAGGTCATGATCCCAGGGTTGTGGGAGTGAGCCCTGCCTTGGGCTCTGTGCTGACAATGTGGGGCTTGCTTGGTATTCTTTTCTCTCCTTCTCCCTCTGTCCCTTCTTGCATGCATGTTCTCTCTCAAAATAAATACATAAACTTAAAAAAATTATTTTTCTTATTAAATAAATAGTAGGAGTTTACTGCAAAGAATTTTGAAAATGCAAACAAAAAAAAACCCATAAAAGAAGAAATTTAAATCATGTAAAATTTTGTATTGTACAATGATTATATATATATATATACATATTTTTTTTTCTTCCGGGAAAGATAGAAAATCATAAAGGAGAAAAAAGTTATCCATAAACTCAGAGATTATCATTTCGGGTTATTTTCATTTTCACTGTTTTTAAAAATACTATCGGGGCATCTGGGTGGCTTAGTTGCTTCAGTGTCCAACTTCAGCTCAGGTCATGATCTCACAGTTTGTGAGTTAGAGTCCTGCATTGTGCTCTGTGCTGGCAGCTCAGAGCCTGGAACCTGCTTTGGATTCTGTGTCTCCCTCTCTATCTGCCCCTCCCCACCTTGCACTCTGTCTCTCTCTCTAAAAAATAAATAAACATTAAAAAAATTCTTTTAAATACAATTGGGATCATCCTTTAAATGCAATTTATGTGTCTGTGTGTTCTGTTTTGTTATTCAAAATTTTATCGTAAGCATTTCCCATGTCTTTCTGTGGCCTTTGCTGTGCATTTTAAATGGCTGCATATGTTGTTCACGGAGTGAATGTTCTTTGTTTACATGATGGGTTCTGTATTATTAGACATTTAGGCCCTGTATCTCCTGACTCCAAATCTCCTGCATGCATTCATCTATCAATCTATCTATCTATCATCTATCTATCTATCTATCTATCTATCCATCCATCCATCCATCCATCCATCTATTTATTATCTATATATGCCATGTATCTGTATCTATATCTATTTCCTTGTAGTTTTTTGCTTACATTGATTCAGGCATTATTTGTGATGGCTTTAGGAGTGTAAAAAAAGCCTAGTAGCTGTTTGTTCATGAATACATAATGATGCTAGTGTTCAGGATTTAGAATGGGCCAAGCTCTATTTCAAGACTTTGAATTCATTTTCATTAAAGCCCCTGCCTCTCACAACAATTGATACTGTTATTATTCCTATTATACTGAAGAGAAGCACAGAGAGGTTAAGATAAGTATCAGAAGGGACCCATTTGTTTTGAGCAAAACATCTAGCTCACAGAGCCTTAAACAAACAGGCATTTGTTTTTTCTTCCCTAGTTTGAATATGGGCACCTATTAGCATTGTTTTAGAAGCTCAGGGACATCAAGATTGCTATCACTGAAGTCTTTCTCTCCCATGCTTCTTGATTTTAAAGTGGCTGCAATGGCTTTGGACATCCCATCCATATCCCACAGGAAGAGAGGGAAACAGGTGGTGCTGACCGACTACTTTTGCTCCTTTTATCAGAAAAGTGCATTTTCTTCCCAGAACTCTTTACTCTGCCCAGCAGAATCCCACTCATGATTCACTGTGTTTTATGTGACCACTGCCAAATGCATAAGAGACTGGAAACTTTTCCAACCTGTGGATTAGAAGCTGACCAGGAGAGGGATTTGACTGCTGGGTCAGCCAGCCAACAGTAGTCACCACAATATACTTGCCAAGGTCAAGTGTTTGTCTTATTTAACCCAATGAACCTATTTCATATAGGGGCTAACACCCATCAGCTAGGAATTGCTATTTCTCACATCTCTGTCCCAGACTAGAGTGGCCCAGAGCCTGCCAAACCCAATCTCTCACTGAATATAGCACCATCTAACAGATGCTAACATTTTTCATCAATATTAGTGTCATTGCAAAGTGCCGTTAAAATAGAAGTGGTTTCATACATTATTTATCTGCAATGTGTCCACCGAGTCATTCTTTTGCTGGAGAGCTGTCTCCTTGGCATTTATAAACTGGGTAACAAATCTGCAGGTCACTGGGTTTGTATCCTGAGGCTGTGGTAGAGGAAAAGGAGGATCCATGAGCTGTTTGAGCTGAAAAAAGCTGCCGTGTCTCCTCCCAGCCCTGGGCACAATGATTAAGTGCCTGGATGCAGGTGAGCTCCGTGTCCACTGCATATTCTGCAGATAATGGTAATACCCCACCTCATGAAAATATAGCCTTATCTAATTAATAGGTGTCCCCAAAGTGTCCAGTATTTATTTGCACCTTTCTATTGTGGTTAGTTCTAGAGCAGAAGTCAAAGGAGCAACTCACAAGAGTGCTGTGTTCAGGGCCAGGGCTGGGGTGAGTGACATGCCTAGGGTGCAAAATTCAGGGAGGGGCTCTCTCTCATAGCCACACAGCACTTGCCTGGTCCTGGTTTGGTTTCACCCTCGCTAGTTGCTAGTATTCAAAAATTGGAAAAATTATTCCACAAAGATTTTTTGATCATTTTTATGTGCTGGGTATATTCTAGACACTAGGATATAGTAATAAATAAAATAGTCATTACTGTCTTTATGGTACTGATATTGTACTAAAGGAGAGATTTGATATAGAGATCTAGGTTTCTGGGGTGCCTGGAGAGGTTCAGTTGGTTAAGTGTCTGACTCTTGATTTTTGGATTAGGTTATTGTCTTGTGATTGTGAGATTGAGGCCCATGTTGGGCTCTGTGCTAAGTGTAGAGCCTACTTGGGATTCTCTCTCCCTCCTTCTCTCTCTGTACCTCCCGCCCAAATAAATAAATATTAAAAAAAAAAACTAAAAAGGAAAAGAAATCTAGATTTCTGGCCTCTTGAAGTATCAGAAGAATTAGCAACTCTGGTCTGGGTTTTCTTCATGACAGGATCTGGGGAGCTGGCTGCTCCCATGAGGATACGGGGAGAGCTCTGTACTTTGTCCCACTCCCCACCACTCCCTATTGTCATTTGATTCTCACAGGGTCCCTATGGAGAGCATACCACTATTATTATTACCACTCTCATATTGCAGATGAAGAAACTGAGGCTCAGAGAAGTAAAAGGACTGGTCTGAGGTTTTCTAACTACAGAAGGTGGAGTTGGGGTTTGAACCCACTTCTATGAGACTTCAGAGGCTGAGGTGTCCTGTGCAGAGCAGTGATTTGGGAGGGAGGAGCACAGAAATATCACCAGGCAAAACATTCAGCCCATATAAGATCAAATTAGAGAGGTGTGTTAGCAGGAAACAGATGGCACCCTCAAATTAGGATAACTCAAGCAGAGTTTCATAAAGAAGCTATTTACAAAGGCGTGGGCAGGGTGTAGGGAAACCACAAGGCATAGTGCAGAGCCCGAGATTAGTAATAGTGGGGAATCTATTACCCCTGCTATGACAGATGAGGGAGTGGGTTACTAGGATAGGGGAAATAGGACTATTCACTGAGAACTCCTGATGAAGCTAGAGCTTGGGGACCCCAAAGGGGGGGAACTTGGAGAATAAACACCCAAGATCACCAAGTGCTCTCTGTTTCTTCCCATTGGTCTCCTGCCAGTGCCAGACTCAACTGGAAGTCAGAGATCAAGGAGCCTGTTGATACATCCTGCAGGCCACCCTCTGGGGGCACAGAGCAGGATTGGGGAAAATAGCGAATTGGGAGGAGCAAATGAAGGCATCTAGCACAAGCAGCAAGCCAAAGGCAAGGGCATTTTAGGGGACAGATAGTGATGATGGGGCTAGGGGAAGATGTTAAGATAACTGAACTCAAGGTCCAGTTTTTATGGCAGCCATGTTCTGCAGTCTCTTGTACCAGAAAAATCAATCCCATATCAGAGATTTCTCAAGTTGGTGACACAGGGCTTGAGACTTTTATCTTGGTGACTTCCCAAATGGACAAAAGGGTGAACTATGCAGGGTGATACCTTCTTCCAGTTTTGCAGAGGATTGGTAGAGCACATTGGACCCTACTTGTAGAAAGCTATACCATAAAACACCTAAGACAGTTCTGTCTGTTTTAAGATTTCTCCTATAAAATCTATTCAGCTTTGGGGCACCTGGGGAGCTCAGTCGGTTAAGCATCTGACCTGGCTCAGGTCATGATCTTACGGTTCATAAGTTTGAGCCTTGCTTCAGGCTGTGTGCTGACAGCTCAGAGCCTGGAGCCTGCTTCGGATTCTGTGTCTCCCTCTCTCTCTGCCCCTCCCCTGCTCTCTCTCTCTCTCTCAAAAATAAATAACATTAAAAAAATCTATTCAGCTTAATTCTTCTTATCAAAAACTGCATATTCTGCTAAACTGAGTCATATATTACTACCACTAAAAATGATTTGCTTGCTTGCTTTTAGAATTCTCAGTTTCTCAAACCAACTGGGCCATGGCTTTGGATCTTCAGTAGAGGTTTTTGTCAATATTCCTTTCAGCATAAGTAATGATAAAAAAATTAGGAGCACTTTAGGGGACACTTTGATATTCAAATAGTTTATAAAGCTAGCATACCTGACTCAGAAACCATGTGCTTCTGAAAATGCATGGGTAGGGGTGGGTCAGGAGGGATGAAGAACTCTGGGTGAGAATACTCATAAGAGGAGCACGGTATCATAACAGATTTAAGGAAGAGTTGTAACACCACGAACTGTGTACTTATCAGCCTACCCCACCCCCCACCCCCCCGGCCCCCTTTTTCCATTAACAACCCCGGTATGGTTCAGAGTAGGCAAATGACGTGCCTCAAAGGGGGCTGGCCTCTCCAGTCCCAGGGAGCGGTCCAAAGTTGATGACTTCATCCCATCTATCAGTGATTGGATTAGCAGGAGGCAGGGAAATTCTGACTAACAGGATGTGAGAAGTCTGCTGTGGATGTATCTAGAATAGGCTCATCCTGCTGCTAAAAAGTAGTTGTCTTCTCTGTCACTGGATATTATCATAGTTGCTTGGGACGCCTCGTACTGTGACAGTCAGTTAATGATTAAAGGGAGCCAGGAGGCATGCTGAGGAGGGAGGGTGCAAAGATGCCTTAAGACATCACATTCAGTCAGCCACTGAGGTAACCAACACAGGTGCTCTCCTACCTCATATCTTCATGTGTGAGACAGTGTGCTGCTTGTTTTGTTACCACAGATGTGGGAGACTCAGATCTCTGTGCATCCCACCAATAGATGCATGACATTCAGGAGTTGAAGGGCGAGGGAAATGCTGATTTTGACACATTGTTTTCCTAAATTCTTTTTTTTATTCCAAAAATGATATACAAATGTAAAAATTCAATCAAAATGGAAATATTAAGAGTGGAAACTGGAAGTCTCCTACAATTCCCCACTTCTCACTTGCACACGTGAATGCCATGTTAAAAGCCAGGTTCAGAATAGTATTTTGGATATCTTTTGTATGGATACATGTAGATCTACCTTGTTCTTTTTTTAAAAAATTAATGTTTTTATTTATTTTTGTGAGAGAGAGAGACAGAGAGACAGAGCATTAGCAGGGGTAGGGCTGGACCTGACATTACCTCAGATGTGAGTACTTTCAAAGACCCACAAGAAAAGCAATGACCAGTTTTTCATCTTAGTTCAGTTAGTTCTTTCCTGGGTCCAGCACTGATTTCTCTTTCTTTTTTATTTTTTAAATGTTTATTTATATTTGAGAGAGAGAGAGAGATCGAGAGAAAGCAAGGACATGAGCAGGGAAAAGCAGAGAGAGAGGGAGAGTGGAGAGAAAGGGAGACACAGAATCTGAAGCAGGCTCCAGGCTCTGAGCTGTCAGTACAAAGCCTGATGTGGGGCTCAAACTTGTGAACCATGAGATCATGACCTGAGCTGAACTCAGATGCTTAACCGACTGAGCTAACCAGGTGCCCCTACCTCATTCTTTTTAATAACTGCATAATATTCCAAGTATGGATATGCCATACCTTTAGAGACCTAATACAGATGTGCTTGTAAAAAATGTAACCCATGGGTAACTGTATTCCTGACCCCTAGTCTCTGCCTTCAGTCACTGACACCAAGTTTTGCTGTCACTCAGAGAGGCACACTCAGGGAGAAGCCGTGTGATGCAATGGAAGGAATGCAGGATTTAAGCCAACGGTTGGGATTCAGCCTTACGGCACACCACCTGTGTGATCTCAGAAAGTGATTGAATGCTTTATGCCTCAGTTGTCTTATCCCTAAAAAGAAAAATGGGGGCAGTAATAAAACCTACCTCTTTTTATTTTATTTTATTTTATTTTATTTTATTTTATTTTATTTTATTTTATTTTATTTTATTTTTTTAAATAGTTTATTGTCAAATTAGTTTCCACATAACACCCAGTGCTCATCCCCACAAGTGCCCTCCTCCATGCCCACCCCTCCTCCCCCCACATCCACCAGTCCTCAGTTTTTGTCAGCATTCAAGAGTCTCTCATGGTTTGCCTCTCTCCCTTTCCCCCACCATTTCCGCCCTTCTTCTCCCCCTTGGTCCTCTGTTAAGTTCCTCCTAATCCTCCTATACGTGCACACATATGATATTTGTCCTTCTCTGCCTGACTTATTTCGCTCAGCATAACACCCTCAAGGTCCATCCATGGTGCTACACATGGCCAGATTTCATTGTTTCTCATTGCCATGTAGTATTCCATGGTATAGATAAACCACATCTTCTTGATCCATTCATCTGTTGATGGACACTTAGGCTCTTTCCAGGTAAAACCTACCTCTTGAAATTGTTGTAAGGGTTAGAAATAATGTGTGAAAGCATCTATCATCCAGCATGGTTGTTCAACGAACAGCAGCTATTGTTGTAAGAAAGGAGCCTCCTCCATGAAATAGTTAAACTATTTTTAGTTATCTTCACTGTGGACACAATGGACAAGTACCCATATGCACTTGGGGTCTAAAATAATTTTCTGAAATTATTGAGTGGTTGGCCCACAAACAGTGAAAAGTATGTCCATGGAAACAACTAATCAAAACTCTCCATTGTGTCAGTCCTGTGAGGAAGATAGTATAAACATTTAACCTCCATTTCGTGGGTAAGAGGCTTACAGACATAGTGTGAGCAATTTATCAAACAGGCTGGAGAAAGGACATCATTCACAGTAAGATCTCAATAGGCTTGGGGCATCTGGGTGGCTCAGTTGGTTAAGCGTCCAACTTCGGCTCAGGTCATGATCTCACGGTTCGTGGGTTCAAACCCCGAGTTGGGCTCTGTGCTGACAGCTCAGAGCCTGGAGCCTTATTCAGATTCTTTGTCGCCCTCTCTGTCTGGCCCTTCCCTGCTCATTCTCGCTCTCTCTCTCTCTCTCCCCCAGAAATAAATAAAAACATTAAAAAGAAATCAGTAGGCTGGAGTGACAGGTGAACTTAAACTAGGTGAGCTTTATTAGGGAAAAATGTAAAATTTAACTGTTTGATTTCTTTCTTTTAAGAATTTTGTTTGCTTCATGTTCATTTATTTTTGAGAGAGAGAGAGAGAGAGAGAGAGAACAGGTACAGGGCAGAGAGAGATGGAGACACAGAATCCAAAGCAAGCTCCAGGCTCTGAGCTGTCAGCACAGAGTCCAACACGAAGCTCGAACTCACATGGTGAGATCATGACCTGAGCCAAAGTCCAATGCTTAACTGACTGAGCCACTCTGGCACCCCTCTCTTTCTCTTTTTGGTGTGGTATGGAATGGGAGAAATGTGTTTTAATAGCAGGTATGAAAGGCTTAGAGGTCTCATGTGGCTGAAGTTCAATGTGAAGTTATGGTGTAATCCAGCCATCTAAACTACCAAATCTAATCTTACCCTTATAAAGAGAAGCAGGAAATTCAGAATGAGGAAGGTGATGCCTCCACTTACTTTGTTCTCATCAGACCACATTGTCTAACACTAAAATGGCAAGTAACTGGCATATAGGCTGAGGCTTTTGTGTGTGTGCCCATGGCAAATAAAACCCATTAATCATATTGCAGTGATTTCAGATGTAACTCCTGAGTCGTCCTCAGCACAGTCTGTAAATCAGCCAATATTTTTTTAACGCAGTTAGTATGTAAGATGAAACTTATTGGTAGCCAATAGCCTACAGGCCACTCCTAGGATCTTCTTGGGGGCAGCCCATACTTCTATCATATGGTCCAACCTTTTACCAACCACAACAGATTGGATGTGGACCCAAGAGCTGCTAATCTATAGACTATTTGAAGAGCTTTATTCAAAATGGAACAAGTCCATTCAATCTGATTGTCTCTTTTGGGAATTTGAACTGGGGAGTGGAGGAGGAAGAGCAAATCAGGCAGTTGGTGGTGGCCCAGAAGCTGAAGTGTTCGTGGAGAGAGGCCATTGTAGAGGGCAAGAGAGGGCATACAGAATGTAAGAAAACAGAAGCAAGAATAAGGAAGCAGAAGCTATGTGGCAGAGACAGTCTATAAGGGGAGAGAAGATAAGGAATGGGTGGCGGCAGCAGAGATAGTGGAAGAAGAGGCAGAGGGTGAGACAACACAGGGAGACAGATTTTAGGGCAATAGAAAGGAGACTTTGCAAGCAGGTAAGCATGGATTGAGAATGGTTTGGGCCCGGTGAATAGTGTGCTGTTTGTCCCTCGTGGTGTTCAAGGAGGGGCTGCATGACTGTCAGTTAGTAGATATTGCAGAGGGTTGTTAAGTCCATGGGAGAGAGAAGAGGAGATTGAAAGGGGAAGTGTGAATTAGGAAGGCTCTGTAAATCAGGAACAGCCATTGAGGCCTGGCATCCTAGGTCCCTCATTGCCATGGTGACAGGGGGTGGGGCCCTAACAAGTTACTTGTGTGTGTTGGAGCCTCATGTGGGGTTTCTTGCCATTAGAGGCACATCCACCATCCCAGTCTCTGCCATGAAATAGATCCTAACATCTAGGACTAGGATACCAGTTTGCTTATATCCCTATCTCTCTGTTCTAGCAACTCATTAAACTGTCTTAAACAAATGCAGAGACTCTGATATTGGGAAAACAGACGGAGGCTATCTGCACACTCGCCCAAGCCTCTTGGGACAGGAAGTTGCATCTAGAATAATGAATACTAATCTACAGTGTTGGTTCTGGAGTCAGAAACCTGGATGTGTAATTGCATGCCTTTGAACAAGTTACTTCTCTCTGCCTTGTTTTTCTTGTCTTTTAAAATGAAATTTATAGTAATGTTACAGGCTTGTTTTAGGATTGAGATAATAGCCCTGTGCTATGATAAGCAATCAATATATTTAACTCTTATCATTGCTATTATTGCTGTGTCTCATTGAACTCCTGTTGTGTCTGTCATGAGAGCAGAGTAGGTTTCTCCAAACCCCTTTTACAGCCCCAAGAACTGAGGCAAAAGGTGGTTAAGACCCAGGCTGGCAGCACACTGCTTCAGTATTATTGGCAGTATAGAACTGAGACTTGGTTTTCCTGACCTTGAGTGGCCAGGACAAAGAGGGATTTAGTATGTGTGTTCTCAAAAGAGGAACAGAATTTATTTTCTGAAAAGGCATCTATGTATGTGAGAATTTTTTTTTTTCAAAAAGGTGTGTAGTGGAAAATACACCGCCTTCCTTCCCATTGCTCTAACCTCAGGTCTCTGCATCCCTTTCTGCTGATGGATTCTGGGCTTCCTTCAGGAGCTGTTTCATGCCTGTGCAAGCTTAGTGTGTATAGATTACTCGGTGCTATTTCTAAGGCCGCATGCGGCTCCTGCCCCTGTTCAAGGTGTGTGTGTGTGTGTGTGTGTGTGTGCATGTGCACACGTGTGCACATGTGGGACAGGCAGGGCTGACTTTATGAGGGCAGAAGTGGTGGTCTGGGACCTAAATTTGCCCTTGAAAAGAGAGGCCAGTAGGTCTTGGGCCACCAATGATGGACCAAGGCCAATGTTGGTTGGTTGGCTGGGGACCTTTGAGTTCCTGATGCTCTTCAGGAAGGCACAGGAGTATGAGCCAGTGGTATGAATGGAGGGCCACTTCCCTTCGCTCTGAGTTTGGCTTTTATTCTCTTATGGTGCTGCCGTTCCCCTGCTCATTCCAATCTGCCCAGGAAGGCTGGTGGGGGAATCCCAGGTCCCAAGCTGCTGTATTATCAGGTCTGGGGCACAGGATGGGCGTAGGGATGCAGGTCATGGAAGGGTGTGGGTCACAGGCCCAAGGACCCCATCTGCTTGGCTCTTTCTCTTTCTCCTGGTGCCTCTACTCACCCAGCTCCTGTGGGAAATGTCAGACTCACTCAGATTCAATAATCTTGCCCCTTCCCAGCTGTAAGGAACATTTTTTGTGTCTGTCATTTTTTTTTAAATATATTTTTAAATATTTTTATTCATTTCTAGGAGAGAGAGAGAGACAGAGTGAGCAGGGGAGGGCCAGAGAGAGAGGGAGTCACAGACTGAAACAGGCTCCAGGCTCTGAGCTGGCTGACAGCACAGAGACCGACGCGGGGCTCGAACCCACGAACGGCGAGATCATGACCTAAGCGAAAGCCGGACGCTTAACCGACTAAGCCACCCAGGTGCCCATGTGTCTGTCCTTATTATTACTACTATTATTTAACTTCTAGAGGCCATTCTGTGACATACACAGAATGACCTTGACTGTAACATATACAGAATAGCCATTTTGTTTGAGAGACAAGGGATGGGCCAGCTGAGAATGTGAGTTTCTCCTGGGGTCTGTGGGGGCGAGCAGAGAGAGGCCGCTGACACGAGACCGTCCTGGTCAGGGCCAGTCCCAATGCCACTTAGGCGGCAGAGCAGAGTTCCTGCTTCCTGGTTGCTGCTTCTCTCCAACTGTGCTGTCTGGTTTCCTCTTTCCCTGGCCTGGACGTAGAAGGTTTCTGGGGGAAGGCCTTGCTGTGCCGCTCCTCTGAGCTCTCCTCAGCAGGGCCTGTCCCCTCCCTTGCTGGCCACTACCTAAATACATTTTTGGCTGCCTTGGTGTCTAGGTCGGTTAAGTGTCAGACTTTGAGGTCATGATCTCATGGTTTATGAGTTTGAGCCCCACATTGGGCTCTCTGCTGTCAGCACAGAGCCTGCTTTGGATCCTCTGTTCCCCTTCTCTCTATGCCCCTCCCCTCCCCCATTTGAGCTTTCTCTCTCTCTCTCTCTCAAAAATAAATAAACATTAAAAAAACACATTCCTGCCAGTCAGCTCCTCCCTGGCCTATGCTGGCCTGAGTATGTCCAGTCACAGAAAACTCACATTTCCTGAATTTCTCCATTTCATTCTTAGATGGTTCTAGAGAGAAGAGCAGAACTGGAATTTGTGGCCAGGGCTCTTTGAATTAACAGCTACTGGACTTTTACCTTCAAATTCCTCTTTCACTTAAAATCCTATAGGTTCTCACTCTCAAGGTCTCTAGGTTTTCAAATGTTTCTCTTAGGGTCAGGTTTCCAATGGACCTTCTAAAACTTGGGTGGGTTGGGCTCACTGCTCCCGGGAAAGGATGTTAAGTGTAGGAGAAATCCATTTGTCACAAGAGTGAATCATGAGGGACTAGACAAAGTGACTTTCAGGGTTCTGTCCTTATGCATTTGGGCTCTACATTCTCTCATTCTATAAAGAAACCAGAGTCTGCAATTTTTGGGCCTTATTCCCAGTGCAAAGGAGAACAAGTTGGAGAAGTTAGCATCCTGGGATGAGCCCAGCAGCTTTCTTCCTTTGCTCACTTTGCCTCTCTCCTTCCCCCAGTTTCCTGCCTGGGGCGGGTACAGTCAGCAGCCTGAGCTCCTGAGCCCTGTTATTTAAAATTCAGCCATCACCATGGCAACCTGCATCCTGCTCCATTTCAACCAGAGATACAAAGAAGCAGTGAAAAGGAAAGTTTAATAAGATTTTTTAAAAAATTTTTTTTTATGTATCTCACTGACAGTGTCCATCTTTTTGGGAAATAGAAATGTTCCATTTTAGTGGTGTTATCAAAACACCATTCATTTTATGCCCCTTGGCTTCTGGAGGGTCAACGTCACTGCTTGCTTTCTAGGGCTGCTCATGTCACCCTTCTCTCCCTTCAGAGTGGGTGAGGCTCTCATTTGGCATTTAGGCTTTTTGAAAGGGTTTGGAGTTGGACTAACTCTAAAGCATGTCTGTGGCTTTGCTCTCCCTTTCACTTCCCTGCCATCAAATCAGAGTCACGTCAGGGTATTCAAAGCTGGAAAAGTCCTTCCAGATCACTCACTCTGCAGTTCCATTTTGTTTTTGCTTGTCTAACAGCTCTTCCCCCTCAGAAAACATTCTGAGAGTGTTTTCCTGATCATCTTCCGGGTACTGGGCCTCTGCTTCTATCAATCATGTGGTTCAGGTAGAGCCCAGAATTTCTCCTGACTACAGTGACACAGATGAGCACGTGGCCCAAAGTCACCAGTGGGGGGCAGTTCTCGGACTTTCATCCAGTACTCTTGAGAGAAATCCCCTCTATTTTCCTGCCAAAAGAATGAAAGCCTGGAATGCTGAAGACCCCCATATATAAGGAACCTGCTGCAAGGGGAGCAACACAGAGGGAAGCAGAGCTGAAGGATGGAGAAGAGAAACCAGGCTTAGATGAACTCGCTTAATACCCTGGATTGAGTCAACCCTGAATCAATGGCTTCTCAGTTTCATGAGCAATATATATCCCCTTTTTACTCCTCCCTTAAGGCAGTTTAAGTTGGGTTTTCTGCCACCTGAAAACTGGTGACTTTGATGTTGCATACCCCAAGATCCTTATTTTACAAATGGGACAATGGAAAGCCACTGTGGAGGCACCATCTGAGGTCACACAGAGAGGCAGCCCCAAAGGTCGGTCTCAGTCAGATTTTCTGACCACAGCAGGGAAGAGAGCTCAGGCTGGGGAAGCTGACCATCAAAAAGGATAATTATGGTAAAGACACCTGCGCAGCTACCCACCCCAAGGGTGATGGTGAGCATTTGGGGTGATTTGGGAGGTCTCCACCCTCAGAAGATCTTTGTGTCTTTCATAGACGAGAAAGGTCCTGAGTCAGGCAAGAAGGACACTAATCACATAGTCCCTGTGGCACAGCCCTGGGGCCCCGAAATGAGGCCTTCTTTTTCCATTAAGATGAGAACTGTTATTTTTTTTTTTATCCTGTAAACATGTAATTTAGTCATTCAACTGACGCTTGCAATTTTATTAATTCCATTGAAAAGTATTGATTAAAGTCCTCTATGTACTAATCACTGTTTTAAGGGCATATATTCAATAGTCAATAAAGTAGCCTCGGTGTCTCAGGGAACTGACACTTCAGTGGGGGCATGAAAGTAATCACAGAAACAGAATCAGGACCATGAAGGGAAAGCACTTGGTGCCTTGAGAGCTTATGATGAGAGCGCATCTCTGCCGCTGAAGGGAGGGACACTCTGAACTGAGACGCACAGAAGGACCAGGAACCAGCTAAGCAGAGTGGGGGCCAGTGGTTTGAACACCCAGCAGTCTGGGAGGAGTTGGGGGCAGGACTTTGAATTCATTCATGCTGGTGATTGCTGGATGGGAGGGGGGCCGCCATATGGCAATATCCCGCTCTTCTGCTATTTTAGGTCCTCTTTTCCTGCCTCCGTGGGATTTTCAGAGCCTCCTAGTCTCACGAATCCCTGAGTCAATTATATAATCTGTTTTCAACCTAGGAGGATCCTTGGTGCTCTGGCCTCACCTCTCCGCAGGTTCAAATCTGCTGCGGGCTAATGTCTAGTTCGTCGCGTTTTTGTGTGCGAGGTTAAAAAAATGTCCCTATAACCAGGCCAGCCTCTTTTAGAGAAGAATGCGGGTTGCCTCTGTCTCTTCTCAACGATTTTCCCTTCTTTTCGTTGGTCTGGTGAACGTGACTGCAGCATAGTTTGCTGCCACTAGGGGGCAGGAGCACCAAGGCTAACGACTAAGGCCCTGGAAGAAGGCCGCTGAAGCCGGCAGGTAACACCCGCAGTCCGATAGGGTTTGCGCTGGTGCGGGACAGTCAAGTTCCCAAGCCCAAGCTCTTCCTGTGTGGGTTCATATACACGAAGCTTACCTACAATGACAATGCCATTCGCTATAGATGCTAGTGCCAGAAGAGAAAAATTTTAAACGGGGATTTTGGTGAGCGAGGTTCCTGTTGTCTGTAAAACAAAAGAATGGGGTCTCAGATTACAATTTAATCTTTACAAGTCCTTTGAAGGATGCATTGGAGCCAGAGGACCTCATTCCTGATTCCCAGTGTGTTGTGTGACCTTGCTTAAGAGACCTAACCCCTCTGGACCTAAATTGCTCCTTTGGTAAAGCATGGCAAGATGTGAAAAGTCCCTTTGATTCAAAGAAGCCAAGCAGTGAAAATGAGCCTGGAGAACTGCTCTCTCCCCGCCCCTTAGATGCCCATTTGTGTAATTTCTAATTCTGGGGGCTCTTTCATATGAAGTTTTGTTTCCTGACTCACATGTCCTTTCATTTTAGCAGATGAATATACTTTAACACAAAGGAATGGAGAGCTACCGGTGGAGTTTTGGCAAGTGGAGAGAAACTCTTGGTCTTTCAAATCACAATATGATAGAATCCACTTTGCCTTTAATGGGGATGAGGCATTGAATCTGCTGTGGGGACTCGGTGAATATCTGTGAGGAGCAGGTCTCTCCCTGAAACTCGCATTAAACCCTCCGTTATCCTGGAATCCAGAGCCTTATTGGACTAGCTCAGGAGGCTGCTGGCTTGAGAATAGCATGGAAACAGGCCCACTCTGGGAGTGAGGGCTGATCTATAAGGCCCCTTCTGCCTTGTCATTGTAGAATTACAAGATGTATGCCCAGACAAGACCATCTCTAGGAGACTGGGTCTCACCAAGAGGTAAAGCAGCTTTTGCCTAAAACCACAGTCTTGTTCTAAGAAGGGCCCTACCAGACTGGATCCCTAAGGACTCACGCTCCTGTTTATACTCCCTGCGCTGCCTCAGGCTGGGGAAGGATGGTGGATTGGGCTCTCCTTCTATGTATTCCACTAACGAACATCACAGAGACAAAAAACCAAACCAAATCAAAACATGTGACAACAAAAGCCGTATATAAAAACCTGTCTCTGGCAGCATCAGTTTCTGGGATTCACATTCCTAGACACCTTAGTCCCAAAATACAGAGTGGGAGGAGTCAGCCGGGGTGAGGTGAGGCTCTGGTTGCATTCTCCTTCCTCTTTGAGGAGCCCCCTCCCACCTCCAGTGATCACTGTCTCCCATCCCACTGCTGCCTTATTGACAATAAATGGCCACTTCACAAGGCTGCGCCATTCTCACTTAGCAAGTTATTATCAATACTTTCAATTTCAACTAATATAGATTAGCACTGCCATTGTTCTCTCTAATGATGATTTTAATTTTGAGATACGTGTGTGTGTGTGTGTACTCTTTAATCCTTTGAGATACATTTTAATGGAAGTTCTTTTTTTGTTGGGTGGCATCAGCACTACCTATTTTAATGATGTCAGGATGTGCTGTTATGATTGCCCCAAGGCTTTAACAAGCCTACAGCTCCCCACTCACCCGTCTCATTGCATACCCATAGGTTGCCTCTCTTTATCTTACCATGGATGGAGTCAGAGCATCATCCTCTCTAGCCTGTTCATTTTACAGAACAGGGAAATGGCATCTAGCAGATGGTAGACTGGGTAGATGCAAAAGGAAGAGAAGAGTCTTCAGTGCCTCTGTGGTGGGCAGTTTACAGACTATTAAAGATGTCCCCTTACACATTTTTACATTCTCTGCCATGCTTCTAATCAGTGAGTCTCTGCTGTCCCCAGCTGACAGCTTATTGGTCTGACCCTCCTTCCTGTGCCCTAAAGTGGCATTTTAAGTCCTCCTTACCTTCTCCCAGCCCTGTCCCACCTCTACACCCCCAAGGATTGAATTTCCCAAGGGTGACTGCCACACAGGGCCTGCAACCCTGTCACAAGATGGCTAAATATATACTGTGCAGACTGCAAATAAGCCTCCGTGATCATCTGCTCTTTTGTTTAGCTTATTATCCTCCCAAATCAGGCTGGTGAGGTGGCATGCGCATTGTCCGTGCTGGGCAGGACCTGGTGGATATTCGTGTCTGACACCGCTCTGCTGTGAGCCGAGTCATTCCCTGTTTCTAGTGCAGCAGGACTGCTTCTAACATAAAGCCCACAATCCCCAGCTTTGATTTCCAAAGTAAATCACTGCAGATCACATCAATATTGGGAATAGATGCAACAGCCTGGCCAACGATTGGTTGCAGCCAGTCAGCCAGGGACATGGAACCAGGGACAAAGGGACTTGGGTACAGAGTGTGTCTCATCTCTGTGTCCTCTGTGTCTAGCCTCCTTCAGGGGAAGATAGTGAATGGGGAACAATGAGGTGGGCTGTACTGTACAGCCATCCTGCACTGTGAGATGTAGGGATAGTGACCTCCAGAGGCACGCATTTTTAGGTGAGGACTTGTGATTGATTAGTGATGGCTGGGGTGGACCCAGGTTTGGTGAGTATTAATAGGCATGCTGCACATTTGCTATCTATGATCTGGAAGAAACCAATGTCAGTAGACAGGATTTCTTAATACGTAGTGTGGAATAGGGCTGCCTGAAAGTTATAGGCTTAGCTGAAGCTGTTGTGTTGAATTAGTTATAGTGTTCAGGACTCCAAGGAAGGTTGGTTTTCCCAGAGATTTAAGGTCCATTCTGAACCTTGGTTGGTAAAGGGGCCAAAGAATAGGCAATAGACTGTGCCTGGAAAGGACCTGGAGTTTGATCTCTATCATGAAAGGACAAAGGGCACTGATGGCCTACATTGCTAATCTGATGGATATTTTTCAGTATTTTAAACAAACCTTTATTTTTATTTTCAGAGAGAGATAGAGAATGAGTTGGGGAGAAGGAAAGAGGGAGAGAGAGAGAATCTCAGGCTGGCTCCATGCTTAGTGTGGAACCTGACACGGGGCTCGATACCATGACCCTGGGATTGTGACCTGAGCCAAAATCAAGGGTTGGATGCTCAGCTGACTGAGCCACACAGGCACCCGTCAGGCTCTATCTTAAATGGACCCTTATCAGTACTTGGTGTTAAGGCCATTTCTTCATTCTTGAATTATGTTCTTTCCTTGGTTAAAAACACTATTCTGCTTTTCCTTCTGTCTCTCTGGTTTCTCCTTGGTTTCTCTAGAGGCTCATCCTACTCTGCCATTAAATGTGATGGTTTCTCAAGACTTGGTCCTAGGCTCACTTCTTTTCTTGCCTTGTACTTTCTCTCTAGGTGATCTTATCCTGGCCAACAATTCTAATTCCAAACTATGTGGGTATACTTGGCATTTTTAGATCTTGAGTCACACATATATATTCAGCTCCAGTGGCCTATTTGACATTGCCACTTGGATGCCACTTGGATGACATTGCCACTGGAGGCAAAGGTGCCTCAAACTCAGCACGTTGAAAGCAAGCCTGATCTCCCATCTGTGCCCTACCTACCTGGATCTCTCCTGTTGTTTCTTATCTCATCAAACCACACCATCATCTAGTTAAGTCCAGTCCATCTCCTAGCCTGGATGATTTTGCATAATGAATATTATTGAATCTGTCCACTTTCTTTTCATGATCTCCATGCTAGTTCAAGCTAGTGTCATCTCTTGCCTTGGCTGCAAACAGGAACTACCTGTTTCCCTGCTTCCTGGCCAATTCTTTTCCTTAAATGCATTCCAGCTCCCAAGAGGCCTTTGTCAAAGTACATGTTTGATCATCCATTCCCTTCTTTCTACTCCCAGGGTTTCTACTCTGGTGCGGGCCTTCTGTTCACTGTGGTGCTATCAGAAGGACAGTTAAGATACCCACATTCACATGGGGCTCTCATTGTCAAAGTACTTTTGTTCACCTTGTCTCATCTATTTCTCAGCTAGACCTGTGACTGGATCACAATCTGTTTTAGGGATCTTGCCTGTTTCTTCAGAATGGTCTCTGCGAGGCGAATTAGCTCTTTTGAGGTTATCCAGCTAGTCACTGAGAGGCCTCAGCCTTCTGACTCCTCAGACAAGCCTCATTGTTTTCCCCCTGGTCCAAAGAGGGCTCCAGGTTAGCCAGATGCTCTGGATGACACATTCCAGCTCTAACAGTCTGTGAATCTGTGGTTTGCAGGGACCAAGAAGAAGTTGCAAAAATGTTTCAAAGGGAACTTTACAGGCAAGGTTGAGAGTAAAGGTTTGAAGTGAAACTTGTCTTTCTTCAGCGTGAACTTCAGATATGTAGCCCAGAGACAACAGATTAATTAATTTTCCCTTATGTATTCTTCTTCTGTGGCTTCTCAGGGACAATGACTGGAGGTTGGGTTACAGCTTGATTGTTACCAGAGAAGGGCTAAGGAGTTTTAATCTTGCTTGGGAAAACATTGAATGTGGAAGGGATGAAAACCTTCACTGTTTTAACAAAGAGAATAATGAGAAATGAAAACAACCACTGTGAATGAGCCCCTGTGACAACTTGAAATACAAGCAGGTGAGTCGTAGGAATGGAGAATTTGAGGGAAGAAAGAGTCAAAACAGTGAAGGGCCAGTCATTTTGTTCCTGACTGTGATCCACACAGTTCAAATCTGAGAACACACCAGAAATTTCTGTATGTGATATAGACTGCTATATCTTCTCTTAGTACGTATGAATTAAGGGCTTCTCAAGCAGCAAAAAGATTGTTAATGGACTGAATGAGTCCAGGAGGGACTCTCTTTGATGATGATGGCCATTCTTCATGAAGTTTTCTTTAGACTAGAGACAAAAGTATAGACATTTCCCTATCCTGGGCATGGATATGAAAAGTGGCCAATCTGTGGGCCCTATAGAGCAGTGATGGTAAATAGGTGTAACTTCTTGTGGGGTCCCTAATTATTTACATGGTGGTGACTGTCTTGAGCACTAGGAAGAGAAAGATTTTAAGGCCAGACATTGGCTTGATGTGTAAATATGTAACAATCGATTATTGATTAATAGTGTCTGTTATGGCTAGGAATTAGGCTTTGGGAGCATAAGTACTGACCTGAATCAATGCTATTCAAAGTGTGGTTGGCAATTGGATTTAGGCCTACAAAATATTTGTTACCCATGATGAAATGATTACAGAAATGGGAAGTAAGCATTTAGAAACTTTATAGCAATTTGACATTGCTGCCTCATCCAAATGAATAATTTCTGTTTTTTGTAAAGTATTGATCTCTGATGGATAGAAAATAAGAATAAAACCTGGCCTTTTACCAGAGATAGTTTGAGATGCAATGACCTGGAGGGATCTATTTCACCCCATTAGTTGCTGTGAAAGATTTTGAAATGCCCTGGACTTGGGAACTTATGAATGCAGCCAAAGTCCTATGCACATCAACATTTACATGGACTTGTTCACTGAATGTGGGTGTTTGCCAGCTTTCCTCCTCTTGCTTGGCAGAAGGAGTAAGATAATAGCTACTCAGAGTTTGCCAGAAGGGCATTCTCTATCCATTTCTATTTTCCATTTATTCCATAAAACCTTCACTAGCATTGATTTTTTCTGATGGAGAGTCAGTGAGGGCAGCAAAGAGGTTACGTCATTGAAGGTACTGGAGAGCAATCAGAGACAGGCCTCCAACAATGGCTGTTGAATTGGCCTGGGTGGCCACTGGGATCATGTATTAATTCATCCATTCATTTACCTATTCATGCGTTCTTATTCATTTATTCTGTCATTCAACAACTCTTTGTGGAATGCCAACTATGAGCATCATAGTGCCAGGTACTGAGGATCTAATGGTGACCAAGGCTGACAAGTTCTTTGATTTTATGAAATGGACAATCTAGGAGGGGAGACAGAATCAAAATCACTAATAAAAAATCAAGTAAAAAATCCTGGTAGGTGCTGTGATGGTAAAGCATTGGTTGCTCTGAGAATATTAAACAGTTGTGCTATCCTAGTTAGGGCATCTTGGCCCCCTAGAAAGTGATGTACCTGTTGTCTGGCTGGACCATGATGGATCACTGGAGAGCGGAGGAGGTGATTCAAGGTGATACTGAAGAGGTGGGTAAGGGATATATGGTGCCAGGACATAAAAGGAGTTTGCGCTTGATACCCAGGGAAGTAGGAAGCCTAATGGAATTACAGATATAGTTAGGACATGGTCTCTGCTCTCAAGAGGCTATCAGCCTGGTTGGAGAGAAGATACTTAAGCAACTAGCTATAATAAAATGTGATCTGGGTTATAAGAGGTATACATGCAGATGGAAAATAATGGGGTTAGGTGGACTGAAGTGATTCGGCAGAAGAAATTTGACCATGTCACACCCCTGTTTTAAATATTTTGTAGCTATCTGTCCTTAGAATACAGACAAAATCCGCTCACAAGGCCTCACGTGATCTGGTTGCTCCTTCCCTTCTCAGACTCTTCTGGGGCATCCTCTCTCTTGTTCTTTCCACTCCTGGCATCCTGACTTATCTTTCCTTAGATCTCCACATATACATACTTTCTTCCTATTGTGTGGTCTTTTGTTGGAAGGCTTTTCCTATGTCCCCACCCCTTCCCTGTCTGCCTCACTAGTTCTGATTTTTCAGGTCTCAGCTTAAATATCCCTGGCTCCTCAGAGGATCCTGTATGTCCCCCTACTAGTGCTTATGATGAGTGGAGTTCTTTATTTATATGATTAGTTGTTTAATATCTGTCTCCCTTGATGAGGTAAGCACTTGTACATGTTGGACAAATGACTGAATGAGAAGATAGCTGGCCTGACTAGGAGGATAGCACAGTGCTGATGTGTGAGACAGTGGACATGGGGTGTGAAGTTAGGACTGAAGGAGGAGGGGTGGTCATGGGCCATCCCAGAACACAGCTGTTTCTTCCTTGCTGGCTTCTTCTCTCTCCCAAGCATATATGAAATATACCAAAATATGAAAGGGACTCTCTGAAAAGCTACTTGGCAAGGATTATCCAGGCCAATATTTATCTCTTTAGGGCAAGCAAACATCCCGGGTAGATAAACTGCGTGTGGTTCTATCTCTGTGAATTAAAGTTATTTTTTAAAAAAATATTTATTTATTTTTGAGAGGGGGGAGGGGCAGAGAGAGAAAGGGAGACACAGAATCCAAAGGAAGCTCCAAGTTCTGAGCAGTCATCATAGAGCCTAACATGGGGCTTGAACTCATGAACGGTGAGATCATGACCTGAGCACAAGTCAGACTTCCAACCTGAGTCACCCAGGTGCCCCCTATTTCTGTGAATTATAAGACAACCCTTCAACCTTAAAATTGCTCAGAGCTAAATAGTTTATTTTGTCATACCCTGTGACATTGCTCGGCAAGGGACCAGCACGTTGAAAGGCTGTTGGCTGGGGCAGAGGTCAGAGACAACTGAGACTGACCCCCTGTGAATGAGATCGTGCTGGCCTCAAGGTTACATTTAGTAACCAGCAGGCCCAACGTCTGTACACCTTCCTGTTTGAGTCATCTACTGCCTCATAATAGATTATCCCTGAATTTGGTGGCATAAGATAATGATAATTATTTAATATCTTTCATGGTTTCTGTGGGTTAGGAATACAGAGCACAGGGGGCATGATATGTCTCTGGGGCCTCAGATGGGGTGGGTTGAAGGCTACATGCTGGAATCATCTAAAGGCTTATTCACTTACATGTCTGGCAATTGATGCTTTTGGCTGGGGGCCTAGCTGGCTGGGACAGCCAGATATAGCGTCTCCATGTGCTTGGGCTTCTCTACAACCCAGGTATTGGATTCCAAGGGCAAGTGTCTAAAGAGAGCCAGGTGGAAGCTGAATCCATTTTAGAACCTGATTCTAGAAGTCACACAGCATCTCGTGTGCCATGTTTTATTTGTTAGAAGAGAATCACTAAATCACTATGTTCAAGGGAAAGGAAGTTAAACTCCACTTATTACAGGCATATTTTAAAACCACCATATTCCTTTTAACAAAAGCCCAGAGAGGGCTCTGGAAGAGTGATACAGGCTCATGTAAAAGAATGACACTATAGCAACAATTTGATTTTTGAAATTTTGTAGGACCCAATTCTAGGCAGTGTTTTGGTACCTTCCTCCAGCCTCCCTCTCCTAGATGTTGTGGCTTCTAAAAAGTTTCTCTACCCTTGGCTAAATAAATGTAGGACAATATGATCTTATTGTCTGTGCATGTGTATGGTGGGGTCCATCCATAGTTCACCTAAAACACTATAAATACTCTAGCTACCACCTTGGAACATTAGGCAGATTCTCAGAGTTCAGTATAAATTTGTGATATTTTGGAGCTGCCCGAAGATTAAAATAAATAAATAAGCCATACTAATAGTGAAGAGTTATATTTAAGGGAAGGTTCTTTGGCTGAACTAGTTTAAATGTTAATTTTATTACTCAAGAGAGCACTTTGGAACTCCCTGTCATTATTAAACAATTAAACTCTAGTTCCTTATTAATTTTTACTACCTTCCTAGGGTAATTAGTGGCACATAATGTGAATTGCATCCCATTAATGAATAGATTTTTGAATGTGAGTGGGCAGAGCCTTTTATTTGGCTATCCAACAAGACAAGGCCCATGAAGGGAAAAAGGGTGGGCCCTTCCTGGAATAGAGACCTTTCTGAGTCTAGAGTTAACCCTTGCAATACCTTATATAAAACACGCAATTATCAAACTTTCAGAAAAGTATGATGATTCTGGTCCATTCCTTGAACTCAAAGTTGGTAGTCAGAAAATGGAGAGTTCTTTTGGAACAAAGATTTGGAAACCAAAACCAGGATATTGAGATTTCTGAAGTCCTAAAGGAAGACTGTTACTTAGGGATTCATCTCTTTGGTTTGTTGGAAGGCCCATTTTTGAGGCACCTAGTATTTGCCTGCTACTTTGCTAGGCAATATGAGTTCTCAGCACTGCTTCATGAGATTGCTATTATTATTTCCATTTGACGAGGAAAACCCATCTCAGGCTTCAAAGCATAAGATCATATACTAAGTGACAGATCTTGGCCCCAACACCAGGTCTGGCTGGGTCTAGGGCCTGAATTCTCAACCACTGCATCTTACTGCCTGTTGGTCTGGTCACAACTTTAGTCATAGGCTCACTCTGATTTATTTATTTATTTATTTATTTATTTATTTATTTATTTATTTTTATTTATTTATTTTAATGTTTTATTTATTTCTAGGAGAGAGAGAGACAGCATGAGCAGGGGAGGGTCAGAGAGAGAGGGAGTCACAGACTGAAACAGGCTCCAGGCTCTGAGCTGGCAGTCAGCACAGAGCCCGAAGCGGGGCTCGAATCCACGAACCGCGAGATCATGACCTAAGGAAAGTCGGACGCTTAACCGACTAAGCCACCCAGGCGCCCCATCACTCTGATTTATTTTAACTTTTTTTTCTTGTTTGTAGATTCTTTAGCAAAATAGGATGCTAGCATTGAAAGGACCTTAAAGATGTAATGTGATCCCTTTACCTTATAAATGAGGAAATTGCCTTATAAATTATCTTATAAATGAGGCTCAGAGGAGCAGAAAGGACCATCGGAACCAGTTACAGAGCAGTGGATCTTGTTCCATGTACAGCCTAGAGGTAGTGGGAGTCCTGGCTGCCAACTGTTCTCCTGATACCTGTTCTGTCTACATAATCCTCAAATCCTGAGAAGTTGAACTCTGTCTTCCCAGGTTGGCTTCTCACTGGCAATGTCACCTGCTCTGGGAATATCGGTAGGCCACAATTCTCTGTATGCTAAAACTGTAGCAAACTCTGTCCATGTGCAATCCAAATGTCACCAGCTTGGAAATACAAATTGTGTTGGTACAAGCCTGCACCTGCTTGGCTGACAGCATTTGCCCCCTCAGGTCTTGGTGATTTCTGGGATTGCCAAGGCTCAGCTCGAGTTCTCCCACAGCCAGTCTGTCAACTGCAGTGTCTACATGGCCTCCTCCCACCTCTCTTCTGCTCCCACCTGATAGAGTTCACTGCCTGGAAACCCACCTGCTGAAGCTTCCTCAGTGTCCATCACGAGGACATTGTAGGCTTTCCGTGCCAAAGGAGGGGTTTTCTGGATGCTCTCAAAACTTGCAACTTCTCATGAGCAGAGCACTGCTGGGCTAGGTAGTGACCCAGAGAAGGGCCCCTTCCTAGTCCTGTGCCCTGCAATCACTGGACTCTTGTGAATAGTGCCAGGAGCCCCTAGCCATCATCCCTCATCCAAAATATCACCAGGAGTTATGGTCATGCTCATGAATTATTATCCTATCAGTTTTTGGCCTTCACTCCCTCAACCATGGCAGCTTAAACCTATTCCAAAAATAGATGGGAATCAGATGCCACCCCATTCCTTCCATCCCCCTCTGTTTTCCTCTTTGAACTCAATCCACACTCCTCTCTCCAGTCTTAGCTACAGAACAAAGGTGTTTATTGACTTATTGAATATGTTTTCACTGAGTGCTTGCTATGTGCGGCCTTTTGCTGTGTGCTGGGTATATGGTTTGTTATTTGTCAAACCCTTTTTTTTCTCCTTTTCTCATAGAATTTCAATTCTGTAGGAAATTCTACTGGAGCAAGAGTTTGTCTGATTCAGTGAAGACTTGTGATTATTATTTTTTAATGTTTATTTACTTTTGAAAGAGACAGATATGAGCAGGGCAGGGGGTAGGGGGAGGCAGGGAGAGGGAGACACAGAGTCTGAAGCAGGCTTTGAGCTGTCAGCACAGAGCCCTACATGGGGCTCAAACCCACAGACCATGAGCTCATGACCTGAGCTGAAGTCAGGCACTTAACTGACTGAGCCACCCAGGCACCCCATGATTATTGTAAACTGAGCAGAATAATCTCCCCTCCACTCCCCGCCCCCCAGTCTAGTAGTAGTGTGATCCTAAGCTAGATGAGATGTTAAAAGAAGGATGGCTACTCCTGGGGAAGCATTTGCTTTCTGGATAAAAAGCTCTGACATGAAAGGTGGTGCCAGCCCCTCTCCTGTTCTCCTGCTTTGAGAGGGGAGTTGACGCCTGGAGCTCCAGAGCCTGGGAGCACTAAGCTTCCATAGGGAGAACCAACATGAGGAAGTTAGACCAGAAATATAGAACAACCTGGATCCTGATGACTTGGTTGAGCTGTCAGACCAAGCTGAGGCTGCCTTCCTCTGGGCTCGCTTGGAAAACAATCAACTCAGAATGGTTTAAGTCAGTCTAAACCTCTTTATCAGTCCTAACAGATACCAGCATGATGAGTGAGAGGAGTGAGTCCCTGACCCCACAGAGCTTACATGCAATCAATGGATGAGAGATGTGGGGATGGGTAGAGAGCGAAGTTGTCAACTCAGGCAATGCCTGGGTGCCAACTCAACCTTTGTCTTTTGCTTATCAGAAGAAAAGAACAGCATTCCCTGAACACTGTGTCTTTGCTCAACATAATTAAATTCCATCTTCATTTGCTTTTACTTTTAACTTCCAATTTCTCAGAGTAAATATGAGCCAGGAAGAACTGATCAAGCAGCTGCTCCTAGGAGCCTGGATGGTCTGCAGACTGTAGTAGATTGTTAGCTCATTTAGAGAATGCTCTGGATCGATAATAATTTCAGTTACACCAGAGGAAAAGTGTTGGAAGCCAGTGATGGGAGGAGTGATGGTTACATTTGGAGTGCTCTGGCAAAGAATACACTCTTTCTCTCCTCTGCATAGGGAGAAGTCAGCCTTCTTCTTCTTCTTCTTCTTCTTCTTCTTTTAATTTTTTTGCAGTAGCATTGTTAGGCTAGTCAGCCCTGGGAATGGTTGATTTTCAGCCTGGGTTTTGTCTCACAGGTGGCAAGTTCTGCGAAGAAAGAGGCAATGGAGGATGGTGGTGAAGAGCCTGAGAGTCTGAGAATCCAGACTGTGCTGTGTGACCCAATTTGTTCAGACTGGCTAAGCCTCAGTTTCTTTATTAGGAGTCAGTGGGTAATCACAGTCGACAAGGCTTCTGTTGAGTTTTAGCATTCAAAGATTCATAAATCTTGTGAGAAGCATAATCACCAAGGCTGGAACAATGAGGAGGTAAATTTGTGCACTGAATAGAAATGAAAACGTCTTGGGTGTGTAACATAAGTAAAGGTCCAGAGGTAATTTGTGCACTGAATAGAAATGAAAACGTCTTGGGTGTGTAACATAAGTAAAGGTCCAGAGGTAAAACAAAATAAAATAAAACTATACACCCCAAAACGTGGTGGGGGGGGGGAGGAATACCTAAGGCGTTTTGAGGAGATGTGGGAAAGAACTATGTCTTTCTTCCCGTTTAATTCTTTGTCCGCAGGTACTGTCAGGATCCTGTCCTGTGAGAAGTGTCCCTGTTAAAAAAGAACTAAAATGCTCCCCAAATTACAGCAGCCACAAATACATATTTTTAGTGATATTCTAATTTTCTATATTTTTTAAATGGAGATATATATAGGCACCTTTGTACTGCTGTGCATGTGTTATCTTATTAAAATATCTTAGGACAATTTGTCAATATGATCAAGAGCCCAAAAAATGTTCAGATTTTTTGATCTAGTAATTCCACTTTCAGGAAATGATTCTAAGGGAAAAAATATGGTTATGGGAAAATTTAGTTAACATGCTTTTTACATAGTGTAAAAACAGAGAAGAACTGTCCAATAATTTTTTAAGTTCTGGTGAATCTGTACAGTAGAGTACATATTACCATGAAGAAAGGTAGAATGTTATTACAAACCTGAGAAAAGACTTAAGTTGGATGCAGAGGTGAGGCACGGAGACTCTGGATTTACACCATTGGGGTTTAAACCTGCTTTTACTATTTCCTAGCTGTGTGACATTGGACAAATTACCTGACTTTTCTCTATCTAGGATTCTTCATCAGAAGTAGAGAGTCTAAGAGCACCTGGGTGGCTCAGTTGGTTAAGCATCTGCCTCTTAATCTTGGCTCAGGTCATAATCATGATCTTGTGGCTCATGAGTTTGAGCTCGTCATCGGGCTCTGCACCGACAGTGTGGAACCTGCTTGAGATTTTGTCTCACCTTCTCTCTGCCCCTCCTCTGCTAGGGCTCTCTCTCTCTCTCAAAATAAAAATAAATAAACTTAAAAAAATAAATAGGGGGCATAAATAATTGCTTTATAAGTTTGTTGTAAGTGCTCCCAAAATTCATAGGACAATGGCAATTGCCAATGGCTATTGTTGAGTGAAAGCTGTGAGGGCATGTTTCAGAAAAAAGGGAAGGAAAGTCTATGTGCAAGGAGAAAAGATAGATTTTATTTACTTATTCAACTTTTGGAATACAATGATGAACAAAAGAAACAGGTATCTGCATTAGGACCTTGTAAGACTTGCTGAGTGGGCCTTTCAAAAATGCAGATGCTGGGGACCCATCCACCCCCAGAAATCTGGCTTCTGTAGCTATGGGGGTAGGCCCATGAATCTTCATTCTGTGTACGCACAAGGACATTCTGCTCTGACCTTGGGAGACCACTAAGCAGTGGTTGGGGAAAGATTAGGCATGATTTAAGTTTTTGTCCTTGTATTTTGTAAAATTTCAACACAAAGTAAGAATTTTTCTTATGATCAGAAAAAAGGTAAACATTTTATATGCAAAACTATTCAGTAGCTATGCTCCCCGGGTCTGGTCTGCCTTTTCCTGTGCCCAGTGCACTGCTCATTTCTTCCACAATCACAGAAGCACATCACATAGACTCCTGTTAGGAAAAGCCTCTGGGAATGGATGGTGGGGCTGTGATTCCCAGATACCAGCAGTATCATAAAGGGAAGGTGAAAAACATCTTGCAAAAAGCATCTACTTTTGTTTGAATGTGCTCCAGAGCAGCCTCTCCTGGGCAGAGGGCCCTCTTTAAAGATACATTTCATTTGCTTTCTTTTTCCTGCAAATTCTCCTGACCTTCAGATTTAACCAGTGGCTCTAATAATTGGTGCAGTTTCCAGAGTCATTTGTATGGACACTGTGTAATGTAGAGGTGGGGGGGGTGGTGGAGAAATCTCCATAGTCATCATGTGCTTGTATCAGGTGAATTTATATTTTATGGTTTTTGGTCAGATTGATTTTTGTGAAACACCCTGGGGTGTTTGCAAATATGAAAGTTCTTGTAGTGTTGGTTGCTTGTTTGCATTTACAGGAAGAATAAAAAGAAGGAAAAAAAAAAAAAACTGCTCTCCCTGCCGACAAACTCCATTGTCCCCAAGAGTGTGGTAGGGAAGGAGATGAAGGGCTTCCAACAGAAGAGAAAATTAGAGGCAGGGAGATGAAAGAGTAGGGCTGATATGCACCAGGAATCATGGGCAATGGGGGCTGCAAGTTTTCAAGTACTGGGTAGGTCTCTAGGTCTCACAGAAAAAACAGGTTAAGATAAACACAGCTGCTATGATTAAAGCCTTTAAAATCCCTTGTTTTAACTCTCTTGTGAGTGAGCTCCATGGTCCTGCCTCGAATTCATTCTAGGGCATAACATCTATTTTGGGCTGATCTTATGCATTAATTACATAAGTATAGAGAAAGCGTACCTGCCAACTTAGTTATAAAATTTGAAAAACATATATAATTTGAAAAACCAAACCAAATCAAACAAGAATGCCTGACTTCTTGCATCAGTTGATTCTGATGCATAAAATACTTTTAATGTGGTCCTTTTGGTCAAGGTAGGCGTAGTAAGTATGGGGTATGCATAGCATTACTTCTCACTGCTGAGCTCATGGCAGACAGCACTAGTCAATTACAGTACTCTACCAAGGCCAGATGTTAGCACAAGTGCTTAAATATATTTACTTATAGTCTGGGGCATAACAGTCTTTTTGGGTTGGTCTTAAGCAAAGATAATGTTAGTAGTTAACCTAACAGAAATTGTAAGTCCTTTCCTACTCCACAACACTTTTCCCATTACAGACTCAATGCCTGAATTTCCCACTATGATAGTTTTTGGATAGAGCAGAGTTAGCAAATACAAAACATCTGCACTCTTATTCCTACTGCACTTCTTGACAGGTGGTAATTATAAATCACAACACTCACGGTGAGCTTAGGTGTGACCTTAGAATCTTTCACACTACAGCTCTTACAGCTTTAACCAATAGATGGGATTTTGCATGGAGCAGGAAAGGTCTTGCCGTTCCTGGGTTTCTGAGGGTGAGGAGGCAAGGCATCTGTCAGTAAGCCCTGTGTGTGAGTTATTTCATCAGATTAGTGTCATCCAGGGGATGGAGGGAGCAAAGGCAGATATAAACTCCTCTGTCTGGTTCTTAAGACCCTTCATGTTTGGCCTCAGTTTCCACCTCTAATCAAACAGCCTACATGTGTTCAGATAAGCCTTCCCACTTTCATACATCTTATCGTTTTCGTTTTTTGGGTCCTTTGTTCACTGTTTCCCCCTTTGGGAACACCCTCGCTCATGTCCTTCCAATTCTTGCCATTATTTAAGCCCTAGCTTCTGCTCCATCTCTTTTGGCTAAGTCTTTTCTATAAGTATCAGTAATGATTTCTCTGTGGTTTAAAGTCCCATGGCATTTACAATTCATTCACCTCACTTGGCATCACATGTCTTCCCCTGAAATGTTTGTTCCCTTTTAATGTCTATGTGTTCAAATCTTTTAACCTAGGTGATAAATCTTTCCAGGCAGGGTCTGGTCCTTTGCCCTTCCTTTATTATTAAGTGTGTATATTGGTCAAGAACTATTTATCCAGTGGTTGGAGGAGGAGATGCTGATGGAAGGGAAATGAACCCACTTCATTTGTTCTGGGCTCTGGTGGAAGCTCCTCTCTGCTTCTGTTCGAGCTCTTTTACATACGATTCAAAACATAGACTAGGATGTCTATGGGTTTTTCTAAGAAAAAGTTAATGTGATATTGAGAGATATTTACAGGGGGACCCAGAGGATGCTAAGCAGTCTCACCACTCTTTGGTCACTCCTGCCCTAGGAGGATGTTATGAAGATATCCAGTCTTCAAAATCATTTTATCTTCAGTCCTGCCGTTAGGCAAGAATTACATTTAAACAAAACAAAACAAAACAAAAAAGAATTACATTTAACCAAAGCAACTAGCTTTGCTATCATTCTTAGAATAGGTTGTCAGAGAAAGTAGAGCTTATTCTGTATATTTGACATATTTCCCAGTAAGTTTCAAAAGATTAAGTTTCAGAATATCATTTCATAAAAATGATATAAATATCATTGTTCAAAGTGCAGAGAAGATAAATAACAGAAATAAGACCTAATAGTTGCTCTGAGTTTCCTATGTTTTTCCAAATTGCATAATGATGTTTTATTTGAAACAATTTCCCTTAATTGCAATGTCAACGTTTTTATTTTACATTCATATTTGAAAATTCACAACAAATCCACAAATTCATAAAAGCATTAAAAAAAGTGGTGTGACTGAACATGTAAGTGATCACTCTTTTTGTGGGAATAGATATTTAGACATAAGTTATCAAGAACAGAAAGTTCAGTTGAGAAACTGAAATCCAAAGAGCAAGGGACTTGGCCAAGTCCCAAGCTTTGATAATACAACTTGAAAAACAGCCTAAATTCTCTTCCACATTCTAGCATGCACCTATTCTGTTTCCATAGTGAGTTGGTAAGTTCCTTGGTATTGGAGATCCAGGTTCTAGCCCAGGCAGTTTGTCTCTGATTAGCTGTGTGACCTTGGGTGGGAATTAGACCATTAGGTCCCATAGTCCTCATCTGGGAGATGAAAGGGTTAGATGAACTGTGGTTTTCAAACTGTGCTCTTTGGTACCCTATGGTTCCCTGGGGAGGGAAAGAGGGCAGCTCTTCATTTACTAACCTCTCCCAGTAGAATAGCTCTGTTTTTTATTTCTTTTTAAATTACTATTTTTTTTTTTGCTATGTGTTATAATTAAGATTTGATTTGGAAAATATGGACTGGAAGATATCCAAGTAATTGTTCAGCTTTAAAAAATTTGAATTCTATGCTTAATTTTTATTCCCAAGAGTCACTTTAGTGAACACAAAAGAGCTTAATAAATTTTATTGGCTAGAAAATAAAAGGAAAAGTTTTGTAAATAATGAGCTATCCATTATGTGCTAAATGCTTCACAATGGTTATTTCATTGACAATCGTCCTATGAAGGCAGGTTCTGCTATAGTCCATACAGAGAAACTGAGGTTTTTAAGCAACTTGGATAGGGCACATTATTAGTAAGTGGAACTATGTTAATATTTTAAAATTATGTGCAAAGTAGTCATATTTGGGTTCTACTCTCACAAACTTGGTGTATAATTATAATTTCCCTTTTATATCTCTCATCTCCTCCATCCAAAAGTCCATAGCTCTTTTTTTTTTTTTCAGTCCATAGGTCTTCTGAGTCAAAGTTTTAAATAGTCTCAGGAGAACAATAGAAATTATTTCCCTAGATCTGAGCTCTTGAGGCTGCCTTAAGCATTTAGCCCAAGAGAGGCAGAGGGCTAGATGAATCATCCTAATGAGGTTTATTTCCAAGTTTCTCATTCTACTTTCTCATACAATAATGGTCAAGATACATCTTGCATCAAAGGCCATGTTTCTTTTTTTTAATTCTTTTTTTATTGTTTTATTTTTATTTTTTTAAGTCTTTTTTTTTTTAAATAGTTTATTGTCAAGTTGGTTTCCATATAACACCCAGTGCTCATCCCCACAAGTGCCCTCCTCCAATGCCCATCTCTCCCCTCTTCCCCCAACACCCATCAGTCCTCAGCTTGCCCTCAGCATTCAAGAGTCTCTCACGGTTTGCCTCTCTCCCTCTCCCCTACCATTTCCCTCCTTCTTCTCCCCCACAGACCTCTGTTAAGTTCCTCCTAATCCTCTTCTATGTGCAAACAAATGGTATCTGTCCTTCTCTGCCTGACTTATTTCGCTCAGCATAACACCCTCAAGGTCCATCCATGTTGCTACACATGGCCAGATTTCATTGTTTCTCATTGCCATGTAGTATTCCATGGTATAGATAAACCACATCTTCTTCTTCTTCTTCTTTTTTTTTTTTTTTACAAATAGTTTATTATAAAGTTGGTTTCCATATAGCACTCAGTGCTCATCCCCACAAGTGACCTCCTCCATGCCCATCTCCCCCTTCCTCCCCACACCCATGGGTCCTCAGTTTGTTCTCAGCATTCAAGAGTCTCTCATGGTTTGCCTCTCTCCCTGTCTCCAACTATTTTTCCCCTTCTTCTCCCTCATGGTCCTCTGTTAAGTTCCTCCTAATCCACCTATACATGCAAATGTATGGTATCTGTCCTCTGCCTGACTTATTTCACTCAGCATAACACCCTTGAGTTCCATCCATGTTGCTACATGTGTCCAGATTTCATTCTTTCTCATTGCCATGCAGTATTCCATCATATAGATAAACCACATCTTCTTGATCCATTCGTCTGTTGATGGACACTTAGGCTCTTTCCATGTTTTGGCTGTTGTTGAGAGTGCTGCTGTGAACATTGGGGTACATGTGCCCCTATGCATCAGCATTCCTGTATCCCTTGGGTAAATTCCTAGGAGTGCTATTGCTGGGTCATAGGGGAGTTCTATTGTTAATTTTCTGAGGAACCTCCACACTGTTTTCCAGAGGGGCTGCACCCATTTACATTCCCACCAATAGTTTAGGAGGGTGCCCATTCTCCACATTCTCTCCAGCATCTAGAGTTCTCTGATTTGCTCATTCTAGCCACTATGACTGGTGTGAGGTGGTATACAAGTTTTGACTTGTATTTCCCTGATGAGGAGGGATGGTGAGCATCATTTCATGTGTCTGTTGGCCATCTGGATGTCCTCTTTGGAGAAGTGTCTGTTCATATCTTCTGCCCATTTCTTCAGTGGGTTGTTTGTTTTTTGGGTGTGGAGTTTGGTGAGTTCCTTATAGATTTTAGATACTAGCCCTTTATCTGATATGTCATTTGCAACTATCTTTTCCCATTCCATCAGTTGCTTGTTAGTTTTATTGATTGTTTCCTTTGCAGTGCAGAAGCTTTTAATCTTGATGAGGTCCCAATAGTTCATTTTTGCTCTGAACATTTATTTATTTTGAGAGAGAGAGAGAGACATACAGAGCGTAAGCAGGGCAGGGACAGAGACAGAGGGAGAAACAGAATCTGAAGCAGGCTCCAGGCTCCATTTGTCAGCACAGAGCGTGATGTTGGGCTCGAACTCACAAACCATGAGATCGTGACTTGAGTTGAAGTCAGACGCTTAACTGACTGAGCCACCCAGGTGCCCCCAGGATTTTTTTTTTTTAATTTTTTTTTAATGTTTATTTTTAGGAGAGAGAGAGAGACAGCGTGAGCAGGGGAGGGTCAGAGAGAGAGGGAGTCACAGGCTGAAATAGGCTCCAGGCTTTGAGCTGGCAGTCAGCACAGAGCCCGACGCGGGGCTCGAACCCACGAACTGCGAGATCATGACCTAAGCGAAAGTCGGACGCTTAACCGACTAAGCCACCCAGGCGCCCCCCCCCCAGGATTTTTTTTAACATTCCACACAGGAACTCTACTTATTAAGTCCCCTCCCTCCCAGTCCTTGTTAGCCTTTTTTCTCCTTTCTGCCTCTATGAATTTGCTTATTCTAGTACTTCAGATAAGTTGTATCCTGCATTATTTGTCCTTTTGTGTTGGTTTACTTCAGTTAGCATAACATTTTTTTTTAATTTTTAAAAACTTTTTAAAAGAGAGAATTAATAAGCAGGGGACAAGCAGACAGAGAGGGAGAGAGAGAATTCCAAGTAGACTCCACACTCAGCATGGAGTCTCATGACCCTGGGATCATGAGCTGAGCCAAAATCAAGAGTTGGACACTTAACCAACTGAGCCATCCAGGTACCGCTAGCATAATGTTTTGAGGTTCATCCATGTTATAGCATGTATTAGAGTTTCATTTCTTCTTATGGCCAAATAATATTTTGTATATATAGACCACATTTTGTTTATTAATTCTTCTATTGATGGATATATGAGTTATTACCACCTTTTGGCTATTGTGAATAATACTATTGTGAACATTGGTGTATATGTTTGAGTTCCTGCGTTTCTTTTGAGTATATCTCTAGGAGTAGAATTGCTAGATCATATGGTAATTTTTTAACTTCTTGAGGATATATTTTTTCTCAGTAGAAGTTTTTGAAAGGATTTTCAAATTGCACTTTATAAGTTTCCTTGGCTACTTTCTATTATTTAATTTACAAGTGGCTATTTTAATTTTAATTACATAATATTTTTTTATTTTGGTAATCATCTAGCACAATCATTCTCATATTTGAGCATATATCAGAATCACTTGAAGGGCTTGTACAAACAGATAATTGGGCTCCATCCTCAGAGTTTCTGATTTAGTAGGTTCGAAGTGAGGCCTCAAAGTTTTCATTTCTAGCAAGTTCTCAGGTGAGGCTGATATCACTGTTCTGGAAGCCATACTGTTCTGAGAACCATTGATGATACATACCTGGGAATTCTTGAGGTGAGAATATCAATTGTTTTCAAACGTAATAAACAATTTATGAATATCAAGCCTAATAATTACTGAAGGTGGTATGTTTATAGACCAATATTTATTCATTGCAACTTTGAAGTTTTTTTTAATTTTTTTTTACGCATAGTTTATTGTCAAGTTGGTTTCTATATAACACCCAGTGCTCATCCCCACAAGTGCCCCTCTCCGTGCCCATCCTCCCCTCCCTCCCATCCATCAGTCCTCAGCTTTTGTCAGCATTCAAGAGTCTCTCATGGTTTGCCTCTCCCCCTTTCCCCCACCATTTCCCCCCTTCTTCTCCATGGCCCTCCGTTAAGTTCCTCCTAATCCTCCTATACGTACAAACATATGATATTTGTCCTTCTCTGCCTGACTTATTTCGCTCAGCATAATACCCTCAAGGTCTATCCATGTTGCTACACATGGCCAGATTCATTTTTTCTCATTGCCATGTAGTATTCCATCGTATAGATAAACCACATCTTCTTGATCCATTCGTCTGTTGATGGACACTTAGGCTCTTTCCATGTTTTGGCTATTGTTGAGAGAGCTGCTATGAACATTGGGGTACATGTGCTCCTAATCATCAGCATTTCTATATCCCTTGGGTAAATTCCTAGCAGTGCTGTTGCTGGGTCCTAGGGGAGTTCTAGTGTTAATTTTTTGAGGAACCTCCACACTGTTTTCCAGAGGGGCTGTACCAGTTTACATTCCTACCAACAGTGTAGGAGGGTGCCCGTTTATGCTAACAAATTGGGCAGCTTAGAAGAAATGGACAAATTACTAAACGCACACCCACTACCAAAATTCACACAGGAAGAGATAGGAAATCTGAACAGACCCATAACTAGTGAGGAAATCGAATCAGTGATCAAAAATCTCCCAACAAATAAGAGTGCAGTTTTATTTTTATATTTTGTAATCAACAATTTTTTTCAGATGTCTAACATTTATATACCTTAATTATTATGCTGAAAACATTGAGGAAGAGAATGGCTTTGCCTAATACCTATAGATTTGCTTTATTATCATTATTTTTTCAAAGACTGGTAAGCATCTCATTGTGTGGATATACCATAATTTAATTAATCACACCCAATCAATAAACTGTAAGTTGTTTGCATTGTTTTCCTTCTATAAGAAACGCTTCAGTGAACATCCCTTTATACCAAGGGTTCACACTTTTGGGTGTACATTAGAATGACCTGTAGAGCTTTTCTCTTCTTATGCTTGGACCTACTACAAGAGGTTCTAATTTTTTTGGTCATTGCTGCCCAGACACAAGGATTATTTTTTTAATGTTTATTTTTGAGAGGGGGGGAGGGGCAGAGAAAGGGGGAGACACAGAATCTGAAGCAGGCTCCAGGCTCTGAGCTGATCAGTACAGAGCCCAATGTGGGGCTCGAACTCACAAACTGTGAAATCATGACGTGAGCTGAAGTCAGATGCTTAACTGACTGAGCCACCCAGTTGCCCCAGGCATGAGGATTGTTTAAAAGGTCCTCAGGTGATTCTAATGTGCAGCCAAGATTGAGAAATATTGTTGTACATGCATCTTTGACCACTTGTGCTATGTCTTGTCTAGGCCAGGACATTCCCCTGAGAACTGATGCTAATGCAGAAGATGACCCATCATTATCTTTATTAAAAATAATGTTGAAATAATTCTCTTGTAAGTCAAGACAGGCTATGTTGTTACAACACTGGCAGTGGCAAAAACTGTCCTACTCGTTCTCCTCTGCTCTAAAACACACACATGCACACCCTTCTACAGCACAGATGGTTGTCTTTTAATTGCCAGGGAGGAGGGGAAAAGAGCATTAAAAAGATAAGCTTCATTGAAGGGATCAGGATGGTAGCTCATTCCTTATCCTTAATAGAGTCTCTGCATTAGTTGTTTTCATTATTTAAACTCTAGGATTGAAGAAATATCCAGTGTAGAAACATTAGGATGGATTAATAAGTAAAAAGAAATATACATAAGCACCTATTTTTTATTTCATGATGAGATTCAATTGTAATCATCTTAATCAAGAACAGTGTGTAAATGTTACATTTTGGGTTGGAGAAGATGAATGCCTAGCAACAGATACAGAGATTTTTCTCAATGTTGTATGCATTTGGAGGCAGATGTGACTCAGTGAACCAACACAAAAAAGCAAGGGTAAATGTCCAAAATATTTAACAGCTGGTGTGTCATGGGGACTGATGTCAGCCAGGACTCAGCTCTGCTCTGTTTGACCAAAATCCAGCCCTCCAAATACATTTGGTTTACAAATGTTAGCAATCTCCTGCTCTCACAAAGCTACTCCACTTGCTTGTCACAATGCCTTGGATTTAACCACTCAACTGAGTAAAAATTTTTATTTTCCTTGGAAAGCAAATATAGATATTTTTAAAGGAGAGTATGTATATGTGCATGAGACCTTAATCTCTTAAGAGCCATTTCCCTTAGTATTGATTCCTTTACAGTTTATAAAATGACAAGATTCCCTGTTGGAAAGTTCCTTGATGGATAGGACACAGGATAAGGCAATTTTGATGGAGAGAGAAAATTCAGGATCATGGCATGGGCTCATCTGCGAAATGACATCACTAGGAGTGGAATGGAATAGGACATGAAGATCAGTCTGGCTTGTTTTATCATTTTGCCAAGGAATTAATTTATCAAAGATCATGGATCTGGAAGGAACTGTGGAGATCACCTCTTCTACCTGCCCCAGTTTACATCTGAGTAAACTGAGCCCAGAGAGGGAAAGTGACTTGGTCAAGGCCATAAGCTATTTAGTTTGGCAATATGGGAAGAACTTTAGTGTCAGAACTGGTTTTAAAGTCTGGTTCTTATTCTGCTGAGGTGTGGTCTTCTGCTATCCTTGAGACTTAAATTTCCACACTTGCAATTTGGAAAATTAAATTTCAAAAAAATTAAAACATGTGAATGTTTTTGTGAATTTATACTATTGCATAAAAATTATTTTGAGCATAAGGATTTGAGATCCTCAACTCCCTCATCTGCCTAAGAGCAGAGACATTCAAAAGAACTCAGAAGAACTCAATGACCACAAATCCTTTCCTTCTAATCTTGGTGATGAGAAGTTGGTACCACAGCAAAACAGGCATTGTCACAACTCTATCATACCCTTCCATCTCTTCTAAGTGCTCTTTTCCCACTGTCCTTGTAAGAAGTCATATTCTTCTCACAAATGCCTATCTCCCCTTCCACCTCCCCTACTAAGATGATATATAAACACTTTTAGTCACAGCTTTTTTTAAAAAAATAAACTACCACACATACATGATTAAAATCTATTTTCTCTCTTGCTGATCTTTCCATTTGAGTTTAATTTGTAGACCCTAAATTTTGAATGTGAGAGGGTAGAGGAAAAGTTTTGCTCCCTGAACCATGACTCATATGAAAGACAATAAGCATGTGTAAAGATTTTCCTTAACTCATTAATTAATGAATTACTAATAAGAAGATAGAGGTGGTTCAAAAAGAAAATTTGAGGGACAGACATTGATATTGTAAGCCAGTCAAAAGGAATGTGGAAATGAATTTGCTAAAAGATACAAAAGTGATTAATGTTCTACAGGACAAGGAAATTGTAATCTTTGGGACAGAAATCTATAGGTTAACATCCTTTTCACAATGTCTGTTCCCTAAACAAGCAGCGAAAGGCAAGATCATAGTCCTAATTAAATGATCCTCTCATGAGTCTGAGAAACAATGTCATTGAAAGGACAAACATTTCTCACTTCAATTTATTTTCAAGTTTTGGATAATTTGGTATTAGTATGGGGATGTGATGGTATAAATGTGTCTGAAGTGTCTCCCCAGTGTTCCCAGCAGGAAAATGTGCTTCTGGACTTCACCGGGCCCTTGACTTCAAGAGTCCATCTCTCTATCTCCTATGTACACAATGCCAGAGAAACTTGTCTAGGAAAGAAAAACTCTTTTTCAATAATCCTCCCAGCATCAATTAGCCACACTGCTGAGCATTTTAAATCCTATGCCCTGGAGGGGTCTAGTCTTTGCTTGAAGCCAGAGTAAACAGATATATTTGTCAGTTTATCCAAGAATGAGTGGAAATAAACCAGCAATTTAAAGTTTTTATAGCAAAGGGCCTGTTGGATGAGGGGTGGTCATTGGACAATGACAGCTTTCTTCTTCTATCAGAAGCCTGATATCATTTCACTTTCTTTTTTCACCCAAGGAACAAAACATGGCCGCATACTCTGGTGTTCCTCTAAGTCCAGGCCTTGGCCAGGACGTCTGGTTTAGGGCTGAATTGACTTCTCTTGGGACAGTTTATTTCTGAATTTGCCTCTGTTTGCATTTAAAATTAATTATTTAGTTAAAAAAAAATAGGTTGTCCCCTGTTCTCACATTGGCAGTGACCTCTCTGAAACAGTTTTGGAAATATTACATATGTATATATGACAGCTCGTCTCTAGGCTGAACCCTACAGCCACTGTCTCTCACATGCAAAGTCAGGGCTGTTTTGGGCCTTATTGTGAAGTTTTGGGGAACATGTTCTTCCTTGTGCCTTTGACCCTATTAGACAGTTCTCATATATTCTACACTCCTCATTAGAACTTGCACATGCACAATATATGCTCTATTTGAGAAGAACTGACTGACATATTTTAATTTGTTAATTATCCCAGAGATCTAATTTTTAAGAAATGCATTTTTTTAAATAAGAAAAGTTCTTTCTCATTATTAAAGGCTTAGGAAAAACAGAAATGTATTAAGAAGAAAATGTAAATCACCCAGAATACCACTATCCAGAGATAACAAATGTGCTTAACATTTTGCTGTATTTCCTTCCAGATATACATGTACTTTAAGACAAATTAAGATTATGCTGTTTTATTAACTTTTTAATTGTGGTCGAAGCCAGTTCCAAGGGTAGAACTTCACATATCAGTCAGGGGATTGTGAAGATTTGTTTTTGAGGCAGGAGAAGAAGTTCATGGCAATGGGAGCTTATGACTCACGAACTCATACCCTAGAGGTACTTTAAGATGGTGTCTTAAAGATTTTTGGAGTTATTTATATTACTGTGTGTTTGTAGGGAGTAGGAAAACCTAAAGTACTATTTCTCCAGTTTGGGAATGTATGTATTCAGCCTTCCCTCTCTCTAAACATGGCACCATTGCCCACTGTGTTACCTGACTAGAACATGACTCTCACTTTCTCTCACCTCACCTCTTCAGGTTCTATCTGAATCTGCTCCCTTCTAGCCATCTTCACTGTTACCATATTGATCTAAGTCCCCATCATTTTTCACCCGAATGAGTTTAGTGAAGGTTTGTGGAAATAAATGAAGACCAAACCAACGGGAACATGGGAAAGCTATTTATTCAGGGCTTGTAACAAGGGATCCAACCACCATCACCTGTGTTTTGGCTGTGATTCAAAAGCAGGCTGAGGAGTGGGAAAGCTTCAGAGGGGAGAAAAGGGAGGACTTCAGGTACATCCAGTTTAGAGGCTGTTAGCATGAGGAAGTTATAAGTGGGCTAACTAGACACAGGATATTTTGTGTGATTGGGTAAGTGTGCATATTTGGCTTTCTCTGGTTGGTTCTAAGTTAGAAGTGAGGAAAAAAATTTACTGAAGATGTCAATTATTAATATCCTGCTTATTGGGGGCTGATTGTTTCAGGAGTTATTTGGTTTCATGGATTTTTTTTCCTAGAGATTAGTGGTCTTTTGACTTTTTTCAAGTCTGATTTATAAATAGTGAGTAGGATGGTTTCCTGGGCTTGTTACCATAGATAATGGATTAGTTTCCTGGGCTGGTTGCAGATAGTAGGCTAGGGTTTTATTTTTACAGATGACGTAGCCATTGTCTGTTAGTCTCTCATGCTGCATTCAAAGTTTAATGTCCCTTGAACACTTGGTACCAACTTGACTCTGAAGTTGCTGCTATCATTATTATTATTATTATCCCTATTTGCCTACAAAGAACTTGAGTGTTAAGTAAGTGATGAAAGATCACGTGGTAAGAAAAGCTTGACCTTAACCTTGGCAGTTTTCACTCCAGAAATCACTGTATCTTAGATTACCTCCTTAAGCTACTTAGAGACTGGGCTTGTCCTGTCCTTGCCACTGTGTTAGCAGATAAGAATTTAAAATGTAAAAGATTTCTTTATTTAAATTCCAGTTAGCTAATATATAGTGTAATATTAGTTTCAGGAGCAGAATTTAGTGATTCATCATATTGATATGTAAAAATGAGAACTTGAAACAAATGAAAAGTTCCTCAAATATAAAAAAGTATTTAAATGTCAGTTACTCATAAATAAGCACTGTTTCCACTTGAATATATATTTTTCAGAAATTTTCACTATGCAAATGCAATTGTATTTAAAAACAAATAAAAAGGTAAAATAAAATGGAAGAGGTTTCTCCATCAGCAGAATTTGCATTTTGCCTCTGTGAATTCTTATCCTGAGGAAGTCGATCTATTTTGTATGACCTAACTCATCTTTTATCCTCTCAGTGAAACTTGACCCCATTTATCCCATTTTCTTCTTAAATACCCAATGGACTGTAGGATACCAAAGAGTGAATCACAGAGAGGAAATAGAAAATGTTGGGACATCTCTGGTATACATGCCGAGAAGTCAGACTGTGTAGGTTTGGTCCTCGGCCCCAACTTGGTAGCTAGAGACCTTGGGCTTATCCCTGAAATTATGTAAGCCTGTTTCCAAATTTGTAAATATGGATGATGATAAAATACTACCTATCCTGTGAAGATGAGAGTAAAGATTGAAATAACAGACATAAAGCATTTGCATAATGCCAAGGCAGATGGTAAGTGTTCAATGTAAATTAACATGCAAATAGCCTTTGAAGATTCTTCCTATAATCTTAACTAATGTAATAGGAAAGTGGGAATTTGAATTGTTGACAGTTTGGGCTAGAAAGGAAGGAGAGAGAAAAATCATACATAGTACTCTTTTTCAAAAAATGTCTGTGAAGAGTGAAGAATTTTTTTAAAAGTTCCCAAAAAGTGACATTTCAATCTCCTTCTCACCCCCACACATACTTCCCACCCCCATACACTATTCACATTTGAGATCCTCCAATGATTACAAGGGGAAAAGACTGAATAAGATTTTATTTTTACTGATTGAATTGAACAATTGGTCTTGGTAAATCCAAATAAACACACGACACATTAAGGACTCAAATCCTATTTTATTTGTCTTCTCTGGGTCACTGTACTTGAAATAAGTAGAAGCCAGAAGAATAGAAGGAACAATACAGGGAACAATACAATGTAGGCCTGCTCAGCCTTTCATTTGTTGAAATAATAGCACATCAAGGACCTTATCCTCTACTTGCATACAAAGCACAAAAGAATAATTTAAATTTCTAATTTAACAAAAGAAAAGAGATCCATTTCCCCACCACAGTTTATCTGCTGTCTCCATGGTATCATCCAATCCAGGGGGGCTGGAGAATTCATCTGAGAGGGCAGAATGTTGGCTAAGTGGTGTTGTTGTAGGATCTGGAATCCTCAGTGGTCAGAGGGTTAGGTGTCTGGAGCCCAACATCACACCCATTGGAGAGTGTAGGTGTGCAGGCAAGAGAGTAAGATCAAGTGGGAGTTAGAGGAAGTTCTGATTGCCTTTATTCTCTTAATGATTTATAGAAGCCAAGTCAAGGGCTGAAAATGGAGAAGGGGACTTGGGGTTTGCAAAGAGAGGAAAAGGCATGAAAAAATCATGGGGAGGGTGGAATAATGAAGGGTCTGCTGCTTGAGGTTTACAGTCAAGACTTCAGCGACCCAGGTGGCATGGTTATATTCCTCTCTAGCAACCTTCAGCTGTCAGGGTGTGGGTTGGACAGGCAGAGACTTAGTCTCAATGAAGAGATGTGTGGTTTAGTCAGTACGATAAAGTGAAGAGGCCAGACGATTGGGCAAGAGGGAGCAATGATAACAATGGACTAGAGAATTTGAGCCTCTGTCAATGTCACTCACCCTGCCCCCTGCACCATGTCCTCCCTTAAAGAGTGGGATGCTTGCAAGTGAGAGTTTGGAGGGGTTTCAGTGTTTGGTAATGACGAGGCCTAGGGTCTGGGGTGAGGCCATGCAAGTCATTGGTGAAGTGGGATGGAGAACTAGTTCACTGAAGGTGAGGAAAGTAAAAGAAGTAAGTGAACAAGATATTGGAAGGGTCAACACTGTGGATGTGGAAATCACCAATAATTAAGACAACTGCCATTGGAGAGAGGGACATTGAGCCAGGGCTAAACATTCTAGGAATAAAGGGTGGGAGCTGGGGAGTGGACTGTAACAAGGAGGGGTGGTGAGTGGTGTAATCTGATAACTGGTGACTCAAAGCTGTAGGGGTTTTACTGAGGAAGGGATAGGAGTGCTCTAGAAGAAAGGAAATAGGATACTGTCCCATCTGCAGGCCTGCTGGAGCGGAGACTCTACAGTCCATCCTGAAAGAGTCTTTAGGGAAAGTCTCCTTTCTCAGGGCAGAGCCAGGATTCTGTTAAAAGGGTCTCTTGGAAATTCAGTGAAAAGCTAAAGGTATAGGGAATGAGAAACAGTAGTGATGAAATGGAATGTGTTGGATGTGCTGCTGTGATTGCTCCGAGGAGGTATGTGGGGGAGGATTTTTATAAGAAGTGATAGTTGACTTGTATTTTAAAGGAGACTCTTTAAATATTGAGAACAAACTGAGAGCTGATGGGGGGGGCAGGGAGAAGGGAAAGTGGGTGATGGGCATGGAGGAGGGCACTTGTGGGGATGAGCACTGGGTGTTATATGGAATCCAACTTGACAATAAACTATGAAAGAAACTATGAAAGAAAAAAAAAAAGGATGGGTAGAATTTCTCCAGGCAGATAAAGAGGAAGGATGGAGACAGAATACTATGGACAAAGGCCCGGTGGCCTGGTTGGATTTGGGGAACTGAAAGTGGACTAGAGAAAACAGAGGAGGGGTGAGGACCCAGGCAATCCCAGACAGGGCCCCCATCATGAAAGGCCATGAAGATGCCATATTTGGAAGTGCCATTGAAGGAGTATAAACAGGACAGTGGCTGAGTTTAGAAAATGATTGAATTCAGTAAAACCATTCTGTGATTTGCATTTGTTTATTCGTATATGTATCTATGAATACAGATTGACCTGTCTGTCTATCTAACCTATCTATATGAAGTTGATTCCAGTTGTTCCAGCTTGGACTGTTGGCATCTGGACTCCACCAAATACTAAAGATTTAAGGCAGAGACCAGTGTGACTTGGGGCAGGGGCTAAATTTAGAGGCCCAGTGGTTCTGAGTCTGCATAGACATATATGTGATCTGGATTCCCAGGTTGTCGCTTACAAGTTTAGGCCTGGGACAAACTACTTAATTTCTCTCACTCTCCTCATCAGTAAAATGGGAAGAATAATCTCTGCTTGAAAGGTTCCAATGTGGATAAAATGAGATCATATGGTAATGTAGTCACTGGAGTGAATATCACATGTTAAGTATTCAATAGATATTTACTGTTATCTTATAGGTATGAATTTCAAACCTATGAATTTCAAGTAAAGCTCCTACATTACTCTCTGGTTTGGCTGCACATCTAATATGCAATGAAGGTTGCATGCTAGACCCCAAACCAGTAGCATTAATATCACCTGGGAATTAGAAATGCAAACCCCAGAACCTCTGGGGGTGGAGCAGCAATCTGTGGTTTAATAACTTCCCCAGGTGATTCTAATAGACACTCAAGTTTCGTAAGTAGGATCTAAGGCTAGCAATTCAGAGTGGTCATTTCAGCTGTTGGTATCTCTTGCTACTGACCTGACAGTGTTAATGCAAAATAACCAAACCTTTTAGAACCTCTAAAAATAAGAGAGAGTTTTATTTGAGCCCAAGTAAGGACAACTGCCCTGGGAAACATACTCTTCACAGGGAAGAAAGTGTTCTGGAGAATGAAGAGTTTTCACAGGGTTATATACTTTCTCTGTCTTGTAAAAGATCAAGATTATAGAGGAGCATATAGGCAGGAATCACAAGTTTTAATATCAAGGAATGCAGGGAGTAGGAGCACTGTTTGATATTTAAGGACAAGACAGTTTTACTTTAGGCTATTCATTCACAAAGCAGGTGCACAATGTACGCTGGGGGGGCATAAATCAGAGTTTTTGGTTTAAGTAAAGTTTGTGTGCAATCATGTTGACATAGAAAGAAATCTAAAATTCTTCCCTTATATTTCGAACCTTTAGAGAGTTTTTTCTCTCATCAGTAGGGATCTCACCTCCTCCCACAGCTCACCTGCTCTGAATACCCTCAGCCTGCTCTGCTTTCCTTTTTTTTTTCCCCCTTCAGGGGAGGATGGTTAGATTTAGCGTTGAGATTTCTTATTTTTTGGTTTACTTCTTTTTATATGTTTTCTTTTGCTTCTTTCAGATACACTTGCTTCCTTTCAATAAACTATAGGTGCTAGATACTAGGGAAGGAAGTCACAGTTTCTAATCCCATAGAATGCCCAATTGTACTGTGATTTATAATATATATGCATTTGGTCTTCCAGTTCCCATTTTTGGCACTGTGGTCCTAAAAGCCTTGAAATTTCCTGTGATAAGAGTGACAAATTGTTGTATTAATGAGGTGATAGTTGGATGGCACCTAAGGATGGGGACTGGTGGCCAGGGGAACCAACCATGTGATTCAAAGTTCAAACTTTCAATGTTAGTCCTCTGACCTCCAGGGAGGAGAGAGGATCTGGAGACCGAATTCAATCACTAATGGTCAATGCATTAATCAATCATGCCTGTATAACGAAGCCTCCATAAAATTCCCAAAGCTCTGGGTTCCAAGAGCTTCCAGGTTGGTGAACACATGGAGCTCTGAGGAGAGGGGCTCACCGAGAAAGCATGGACGCTCCGCACCCCTTCCCCATACCTTGTCCCATGCATCTACTCCATCTGGTTATTCCTCAGTCACCTCCATTTGTAATAAACGAGTACCTCGTAAGTAAGATGTTTCTTCAGGTTCTGTGAGCGGCTCTAGAAAGTTAATTGAAAATAAGGAGCGGGTTGTTGGAGCTTTCAACCCATAACTGATGGGTCAGAAAACCTAGGTTTGTATCTGAAGAGGAGGTGGAGGAGCAGTCTTGTGGGCTGAGCCCTTAACATGTGGAATCCAATGTTATAGCTCAGTAAATGGTGTCAGATGGAGTTAAATTACAGGACACCCAGTTTATGTTGGAGGCTTGTTTAGCGGGGGAAAGAACCCCCTATACATTGGAACTGGAGTCAAAATTGTAGCAACATATTAAAATAACAAGGGGCTAACTGGGCTAGTCTTGGGCAGGCTTGTGAGGGGTAGTTTAGGTCCTCACTCTGCCCTTACCCTATCCTCCTCTTTGTGATTTTGTTCTCTCTGCCCTGCCCATGTGCAAACCTGTTCTCAGGTCTGGATCTGAACTCAGTTGTTTGTAATTTGAGCGGTTCTGATAGGTAGTGTTTACCGACCAGATTACATGCACCTGAGAAAAGAGACTGTTTTGTAGGCATGAGTTTTGCCCAGTTCAGATTCCTACAATAATATGTCACTTGCACTTTAAGTGGCATAGTGCTGGAGAGTACTGGGTGGGCCACACAGATGAGGGTTTCAGTCTGCAACTTGTTAGCTGCATAAGCTTGGGAAAGTCCTGGCATCACTTGGCATCTCAGTTTTCTCATCTATAAAATGGGCTTCATTTTTTTTTCTTCAAGTTTTTATTTAAGTTTCAGCTGGTTAACCTACAGGTGTAGAATTTAGTGATTCATCAGTTACATACAATACCCAATGCTCATCATCACAAGTGCCCTCCTCAATACCCATCACCCATTTAACCCATTCTCTGACCCACCTCTCCTCCAGCAACCCTCAGGTTGTCTCTATACTTAAGAGTCTGTTTTTGGAAGGGAGGCAAGATGGTGGAGAAGTAGGAAGCACTGTACATTTCGCCTGCACTCATCTCTCAAACAGAGAAGGCCTGAAGTCGTAGGACACTGAGCCACAGGAGTTTGGGAAGAGAAAGAGACACAGTACACTGGGAAGGAAACCTCACAAGTGTCTGAGTGCGAACTGGGGAAGATAAAAGCAGGACGGGACCCAGAGATACGGAGGGAGGAGAAGGAGCCCGGCTTGCGTGCAGCTGTGGTGAGTTATAAACCAGGGAGTGGTGGGGAGCTGCCACAAGTCCAGGGGAAAGGAAAGTAGAGATTGCTCATAGAACCATCCCTGGAGAAGAGAAAAAACCTCGGCTTGGAAAGACAGGGTTTTTTAGCTCTGGCTGGGGTGCTGACTTTAAACTAGGTGCCCTGGTCCCAGGAGGCGCCAGGAAAAACTGAACTGCCATGCGCCCAGCACCATCCATGGCGGTGGCGGCCTGGTGAACCGGCAGCAACGCCTGCGGAGGCAGTCCCGGCGCCGGGTGAAGCGGCAGTGGTGGGCGCGACATATTGGCCCACTAAAGCGGCGGTGGCAGCGACCCGGAGAAGTGCCACCGGCGCCCAGTGAAATGGTGGCTGCGTGAGCGAAAGTTGCCTGCTGAAGCGGTGGCGCCTGTAAAACGGTTGCGGCGGGGTGAGGCGACGCGGACTCTGCCGACCTGAAGTTGCTACGATCCCCAGACACACTCCGGTTGTATTGCTGCTTGACCCCAGAGGATCTGAGGCTGCGGCACTTCCCCCACCCTCCGCTCAATCCCTGGCAACAGGGAAGCAGCGACCAGCCCTGTTAATGGCGGTATAACAAAGCCTCTCAGGAGTAATAAGACTAGATAGTTTCTCTAGATAACACCACCTTCTTTCTCTCACCTCTCCAACCATATTCCACCCTTTAGCTCTTTGAAAAAAGCTTCTTATCCCTTCTGCCTGTTCATTCTATCTCCAATTTGGCCTCATCTCCACCCTATCAATCTCTTTCTCTAGCTCTTCAACAAGCACTGCATACACCCGGCTGTTTAATTGTAGATGGGAAATCTGGTTATATGCTTTAAACCGATCTTTGTCTATTGGTTTGGTTTTCTTCATTCTTCCTTTTCTATTTTTTTTTTTTTGACTTTTAAATGTATGTTTATTTTCTATCATTCGCCTTCCCTCCTCCATCTTTTCTCATTGCTTTTTAGTTTACCTTCTTGGTTAGCGTGATTGTTGGATTTGTTTGTACGTTTGTGTCCCTCTGTTCCCTGTGTGTTTGTCTGTATGTTTTCTTCTCCAGGGCTATCTCAAGAAACAAGCCAAAGTACACATGGTGGAGAGTCCCAAATACCACTACGAGTAGGAAAATAAAATAACCAAGATCTCAACAAGAGAGACCAAGAGATACACTTCAAAGAACACTTTGGGAAAGGATAGGCCCTGAACAGTCAAAGAGTCTACTTGGGTACAGCAGCACTCACAGGTGCAGAGTACATAACAAGTTTTCAAAACTAACAAGAGACTAACGAAAATGATAAAACGAAAGAGCTCTTCTCCAAAGAAACTCCAAGAAGAATTGACAGCTAATGAACTGCTCAAAACAGATATAAGCAGCATAACTGAACAAGACTTTAAAACAATAATCGTAAAATTAATCTCTGGGCTTACAAAAAGCATAGAGGATCTTAAAGAAACTATGGCTACAACCAACATGGAGAACAAAAATAGGCATGATGAATTAAAAAATGTAATAAGTGAAATACATAATAAACTGGAGGTGTCCAATGCACGGATTGAAGAGACAGAAAAGAGAATAAGTGATTTAGAAGACACCATTATAGAAAAACAGGAAGCTAACAAAAAAAGAGACAAACTGATCCAGGGACATGAAAGAAGAGTTTGAGAGTTCAGCGATACGGTCAAACACAACTGTATCCATATCATAGGAATCTCAGAAGAGGAAGAGAGAGGGAAAGGTGCTGAAGGAGTCCTGGAACAAATTACAGCAGACAACTTCCCCGACCTGGGAAAGGAAGTAAATGTTGAAATATAAGAGGCTCAGTGGACTCCCCTAAGATGTAACTTGAATCAATCTTCTGCACGGCGTATCATAGTGAAACTGGAAAATATAAGGACAAGGAGAGAATTTTGAAAGCAGCTAGGGAGAAAAGGGCCCTAACCTATAAAAGGAAACCTATCAGAGTGGCGACAGACCTATCTACTGAAACTTGGCAGGCCAGGAGGTATGGCAGGGGATCTTCAATGTGATGAAGAGAAAAAATATGCAGCCAAGAATCCTCTATCCAGCAAGCCTGCCATTCAAAATAGAAGGAGAGATAAAAGTCTTTCCAAATAAAGAGAAATTGAAAGAATTTGTCACCACTAAGTCAGCCTTACAAGAAATCCTGAGGAGGACTCTCTGAAGGAAGTATTGTAAGGAACGAAGACACCAGAGACACCACCACAATCATGAACCCCACAAAGAACACAAAGACTCTAAACCCACATATTTCAATAATACACTGAATGTAAAAGGGCTGAATGCTCCAATCAAAAGACATAGGGTAGCAGAATTGATAAAAAAACAAAATCTATTTGCTGTCTACAAGAAATGCATTTTAGACTGGAAGATACCTCCAGATTAAAAGTAAGGGGATGGAGAAATATCTATCATGCTACGGGAAGTCAAAAGAAAGCTGCAGTAGCTATACATATATCGGAAAAACTGGACTTTAAATTAAAGACAATAACAAGGGATGAAGAAGGGCATTATATAATAATTACAGGGTCCATCTATCAGGAAGAACTAACAATCATAAATGTCTATGCACCGAATATGGGAGCACCTAAATATTTAAAACAAGTAATCACAAACAGAAACAATCTTATAGATAAGAATGTGCTATAGAAGGGGACTTTAATACCCTGCTTACAGCAATGGATAGATCAACGAGACAGAGAATCACTAAAGAAACAATGGACTTGAATGACACAATGGACCAGATGGATCTGACAGATATATTTAGAACTCTGCATCCTGAGGCCAAGGAATTCACTTTCTTCTCAAGTGTGCATGGCACATTCTCCAAGATAGATCACATACTGGGACATAAAGCAGCCCTCAATAAATATAAAAGAATTGAGATCATACCATGCACACTGTCAGATCATAATGCTTTGAAACTTGACATCAATCACAGGAAGAAGTCTGGAAACACTCCAAAAACATGGAGGTTAAAGAACAACCTACTAAAGACTGAATGGACCAATCAGGCAATTAGAGAAGAAATTTAAAAATATATGGAAACAAATGAAAATGAAAATACAACAATCCAAACTCTATGGGATGCAGCAAAGGCAGTGCTAAGAGGAAAGTACATTGCACTCCAGGCCTATTTCAAGAAATTAGAGAAAGCGCAAGTGCAAAATCTAACAACTCGCCTAAAGGAACTAGAGGAAGAGTAACAAGACCACCCCAAACCCAGTAGAAGAGAAATAGTAAAAATCAGAGCAGAAATAAACAACATAGAGACCAAAGAAACAATTGAACAGATCAATGACACCAAGAGTTGGTTCTTTGAAAAAGTAAACAAAATTGATCAACCTCTAGCCAGACTTCGCAATAAGAAAAGAGAGAGCACTCAGATAGACAAAAGCATGAATGAAAATGGACTTATTACAACCAATCCTTCAGAAATACAAGCAATAATCAGGGAATACTATGAAAAATTATATGCCAACAAATTGGACAACTTAGAAGAAATGGACAATTTCCTAAACACAAACTCACTACCAAAATTCACATGGGAAGAAATAGAAAATCTGAACAGACCCATAACTAGTGAAGAAATTTAATCAGCTATCAAAAATCTCCCAACAAATTAAAGCCCTGGACCTGATGGCTTCCCAGGGGAGTTCTACCAGACATTTAAAACGGAATTAATACCAATTCTTCTCAAGCTATTCCAAAAAATAGAAATTGAAGGAAAACTTCCAGACTTATTTTATTCAGCCAGCATCCCTCTGATTCCCAAGCCAGACAGAGATCCAGCAAAAAAAGAGAACTACAGGCCAATATCCTTGATGAATACGGACGCAAAGATCCTCAACAAGATACTTACAAATCGAATCCAACAGCACATAAAAAGAATTATCCACCAAGATCAACTGAGATTCATTCCTGGGTTACAGGGCTGGTTCAATATTCGCAAATCAATCAATGTGATACAATACATCAACAAAAGAAAAGATAAAAACCACATGATCCCGTCGATAGATGCAGAAAAAGCATTTGACAAAATACAACATCCCTTCTTAACAAAGACCCTCGAGAAAGTCGGGATAGAAGGAACTTACTTAAACATCATAGAAGCCATCTATGAGAAACCCTCAACTAACATCATCCTCAATGGGGAAAAACTGAGAGCTTTCCCCCTGAGATCAGGAACACGACAGGGATGTCCACTCTCCCACTGTTGTTTAACATAGTGCTGGAAGTCCTAGCATCAGCCATCAGACAACAAAAGGAAATAAAAGGCATCAAAATCGGCAAAGAAGGAGTCAAACTCTCACTTTTCGCAGATGACATGATACTCTACATAGGAAACACGACAGACTTCACCAGAAGCCTACTAGAACTGATCCAAGAATTTAGCAGAGTTGCAAGGTACAAAATCAACATACAGAAATCAGTTGCATTTTTATACACCAACAATGAAGCAACAGAAAGAGAAATCAAGAAACTGATCCCATTCACAATTGCACAAAAAACCATAAAGTACCTAGGAATAAACCTAACCAAGGATATAAGAGATCTGTATGATGAAAACTATAGAAAACTTAGGAAGGAAATTGAAGAAGACACAAAGAAATGGGAAAACATTCCATGCTCATGGATTGGAAGAATAAATATAGTTAAAATGTCATTACTACCCAAAGCAATCGACACATTCAATGCATTCCCAATCAAAATTGCACCAGCATAACTTCTCAAAACTGGAACAAACTATCCAAAAATTTGTATGGAACCACAAAACACCCCGAATAGCCAAAGTGATACTAAAGAATAAAACCAAATCGGGAGGTATCACCATCCCAGACTTTAGCCTCTACTACAAAGCTGTCATCATCAAGACAGTATGGTATTGGCACAAAAACAGAATAAAACCAATGGAATAGAATAAAAACTCAGAACTGGACCCACAAATGTATGGCCAACTAATCTTCGACAAAGCGGGACAGAGTATCCAATGGAAAAAAGACAGCCTCTTTAACAGATGGTGCTGGGAGAACTGGACAGCAACATGCAGAAGAATGAAACTAGATCATTTTCTCACACCATACACAAAAATAAACTCAAAATGGATAAAGGACCTGAATGTGAGACAGGAAACCATCAAAACCCTAGAGGAGAAAGCAGGAAACAACCTCTTTGACCTCCACCGCAGCAACCTCTTACTTGACACATCACTGAAAGCAAAGGAATCAAGAGCAAAAATAAACGATTGGGACCTCATCAAGATTAAAAGCTTCTGCACCGCAAAGGAAACAACCCACAAAACTAAGAGGCAACCAACGGAATGGGAAAAGATAGTTGCAAATGACATATCAGATAAAGGGTTGATATCCAAAATCTATAAGGAACTCACCAAACTCCAGCCAAACCCGAAAAACAAACAACCCAGGGAAGAAATGGGCAGAAGATATGAACAGACACTTCTCCAAAGAGGACACCCAGATGGCCAACAGACACATGAAACGATGCTCAGCGTCCCTCCTCATCAGGGAAATGCAAATCAAAACCACACTGAGATACCACCTCATGCCAGTCAGAGTAGCTAAAATGAGCAAATCAGAGAACTCTAGATGCTGGCGAGGATGTGGAGAAACGGGCACCTTCCTACACTGTTGGTGGGAATATAAACTGGTACAGCCCCTCCGGAAAACACTGTGGAGGTTCCTCAAAAAGTTAACAATAGAACTCCCCTATGACCCAGCAATAGCACTGCTAGGAATTTACCCAAGGGATACAGGAGTGCTGATGTATAGGAGCACATGTTCATAGCAGCACTCTCAACAATAGCCAAAACATGGAAAGAGCCTAAGTGTCCATCAATGGACAAATGGATCAAGAAGATGTGGTTTACCTATACAATGGAATACTACATGGCAATGAGAAAGAATGAAATCTGGCCATGTGTAGCAACATGGATGGACCTTGAGGGTGTTATGCTGAGCAAAATAAGTCAGGCAGAGAAAGACAAATACCATATGATTGCATGTATAGGAGGATTAGGAGGAACTTAATGGAGGACCAAGGGGGAGAAGAATGGGGGAAATAGTAGGGAAAAGGGAGAGAGGCAAACCATGAAAGACTCTTGAGTACTGAGAACAAACTGAGGACTGATAGGTGTGGGGGGGGATGGGGGAGATCTGCATGGAGGAGGGCACTTGTTGGGATGGGCACTGGGTGTTATATGGAAACCAAGTTGACAATAAAGTATTTCTAAAAAATAAAAAAAAAAGAGTCTGTTTTATGGTTTGCCTCTTTTTTCCTCCTATGTTCATCTGTCTTGTTTCTTAATTCCACATATGAGTGAAATCATATGGCATTTGTCTTTCTCTGATGGACTTATTTCACTTTGCGTAATCCTGACTACCTGACAAAATTTCATTCTATTTTTGTGGCTGAGTAATATTCCATTGTATATATATGTGTGTGTGTGAGTGTGTGTATGTATATATATATATATATGTATATATATATATATATATACCACATCTTTATCCATCTGGACTTGATGATTTTTAAACTCATATAGCTGTGAAGACTATATAAGCAAATGCATAAAAAATACTTAGGTCAATACTCTGCCTAGAATATGGAGGGTGCTTAATGAATGGTACTTGTTTTCTTTAATTTTATTTAAAATATTAAAAAAATTTTTAATGTTTATGCATTCTTGAGAGGAAGAGAGACAGAACATGAGCGAGGGAGGGTCAGAGAGACAGGGAGACACAGAATCCGAAGCAGGCTAAGGCTCCAAGCTGTCAGCATAGAGCCTGAAACAGGGCTCAAACTCATGAACTGCGAGATCATGACCTGACCTGATGTTGGAAGCTTAACTGACCGAGCCACCCAGGTGCCTGGGTACTTTTTTTTTTTAATTAAATTTGTTTTGAGAGAGAGCTCATGCATGAGTGAACTGGTGGGGGGAGGAGCAGAGGCAGAGGGAGAGGAAGAGTCTTTTTTTAAAAATTTTTTTGATTTACCTTTTAGAGAGGGATAGAGACAGCTTGAGCAGGGGAGGGTTAGAGAGAGAGAGGGAGATATAGAATCTGAAGACAGGTTCCAGGCTCTGAGCTAGCTGTCAGCACAGAGCCCGATGTGGGGCTTGAACTCACGAACTGTGAGAGAATGACCTGAGCTGAAGTCGGACACTTAACCGATTGAGCCACCCAGGTGCCCCAAGAGAGAGAGTCTTAAGCAGGCTCCATGCTCAGTGTGAAGATCCCATGACTGTTTGATCATGACCTGAGAGGAAATCAAGAGTCAGATGCTCAACTGACTGAGCCACTCAGGAACCCCTGAATGGTACTTGTTAAAGACTGCTATTAGACTTCATTTTCTGCTATGGAAAGATAGGGGTTTTTTTAAATGTTTTTTTTTATTATTATTTATTTCTGAGAGAGAGAAAGAGAGACAGCATGAGCAGGGGAGAATCAGAGAGAGAGGGAGACACAGAATCTGAAACAGGCTTCAGGCTCTGAGCTAGCTGTCAGCACAGAGCCCGACACGGGCCTGAACCCACGAACCGCGAGATCTTGACCTGAGCCGAAGTCAGACGCCCAACCTACTGAGCCACCCAGGCGCCCCGAAAGATAGGTTTTTTAAAAAAAGTTTATTTATGGGGCGCCTGGGTGGCTTAGTCGGTTAAGCGTCCGGCTTTCGCTTAGGTCATGATCTCGCGGTTCGTGGTTCGAGCCCCGCGTCGGGCTCTGTGCTGACTGCCAGCTCAGAGCCTGGAGCCTGTTTCAGTCTGTGACTCCCTCTCTCTCTGACCCTCCCCTGCTCACCCTGTCTCTCTCTCTCTCTCCTAGAAATAAATAAAATATATATATATATTTTAAAAGTTTATTTATATTGAGAGAGGACAGAGCACAAGCAGGGGAGGGCAGAGAGAGAGGAAGAGAGAGAATTCCAAGCAGGCTCTGCTTGGACAGTATGGAGCCTGACAGGGAGCTTGATCTCATGAACTGTGAGAGATTATTATCATTGAACCGAAATCAAGAGTTAGACACTTAACTGATTGAGATACCTAGATGCCCCAGAAGGATAAGTTTTATCCAAGATATGTCACAAAGTGAATGTCAGACTCCAGTGAACTGTTGGGAAACTTTCAGGCAGAGTTTATTTTCCCTGAGCTACCACTTCTACTCTAACAGCCCCCTTTCCAAGCAGCCTAGAACTCCTCTCCTCCCATGTGCCCAGAAATACCTGTGACCAAGCGCTTCTGTTTTCCTGTGGTGTCATCAGTGCTGGTGCTGAGATGGCTTTGATCAAGTCCTAAATCTCTTCAGGGAGTTTAATACCTTGCAAAAGCCTCAAGCCTATTTTAATTGAATTATTTCATTCAGTGTCAGACTTAAAGAGAACCCTACAGGGTCTCGGTTTTGAATGAATGCATTAAAAAATCAAATAGTATAGATTATGGCATAATCCTCAAGGGAGATATAAATAGAATCCCCTCTGCTGCCTTTTCATTTCCCTACCTTAATAAACATACTTTTATAGCATCTGCTTTTCTCCTCTAACGCTCTTTAGTTACATTAGTAAGAAGGAAATAAAACTCAGAATATAACACGATGTTAGTAAAGAATTTGCTTTTCTTGATTTTCAGGGCTGGAAGGGATTTTCAACATTACCTAGTCTAACCCTCTGCTTAATTTACTTGATGTGAGGCAGGGGTGTAGAGCAGGAGATGGCTTGGCCAAGGTCACAGAACTTGACCTCCAATGAGCTTAGCTTGAAAAGAACATATTCTTAGTCATGGGTGAGTATTGAGAGCCATGGTGAGACATGGTTTCAAAAAGATAAACTGAGGGGGCACCTGGGTGGCTCAGTCAGTTAACGGTACAACTCTTGGTTTTGGCTCAGGTCATGTTTTCATGGTTCATGGATTCAAGCCCTGTATCAGGGGGCAAGAACCTGCTTGGAATTCCATCTCCCTCTTTCTCTGCCCTTCCCTGGCTTGCTCTCTATCTTTATGTCTCAAAAATAAATAAATAAACATTTGAAAAATTAAAAAGGTAAACTGAATAGACCAGGGCAGTAGTTTAGGGTGGTGCTCTGGACTCAGACTACCAGGGATTGAGTCTTGGTCCACTTCATGCCGTATGCCTTTGGGCACATTATTTAACACTATAGGTCTTTAGGTTGCTTACTCCCAAGGAGGGACTTATAGTAGTACATATCTCAGTATGCTGTTGAGTCTAATGACCATTCACTAAAAAGCTTAGTACTGACACATAGAAAGTGCTCAATAAATTATAGTTATTAAAGATTTTTTTAAAAGGTTCTTATTGGGATGGTAATGGAAAGTCCTCCACCTTCATGCTTTACAGCAACAGTTTTGTGCTCCCCATCATGAGTGAATTTCTGACTCTGTAAGAAGAAAGAAAGACCCAGGGGTCTTTTACCCAAGGGCAGGCCTATCTGCAAATTAGAATAGAAGGGCAGGTGTCAAAGGATTAGCTTCATCAGAGATGACTGGGAATGATGCACACTGATTCTTTGAGAAAATAAAGTAGATTCAAGTGTTTAAAAAATGTGGAGCTCAGTGAAAGGGAGGTGCTAGTAGCAATAAAACTAATATTATCAAGTATATTAACATCTATTATCTCATTTGTTTCTCAAAGTTACATATGAATATTCTATAGATATTATATTCTATAGATATATACATAGCAAATGATCAATAACTCGAATAAATGAATGAAGAGTTGGGTATGCAGTAGCATCCCACTTGAATGAGGAAATAGGGACTCAGCCTTTGCTCTGTAACAAACCACCTCAAAGCTTACTAGCTTAAAGGAATGACTCATTCTTTGTGCTTCTGTAGGTTGGTAAGGTAGCCCCTCTGCTGGGTTTTCCTGGGCTCAAAATGCTGGTTGCTGGGGGTCAATTGTATTGAAAGAGCCAAGAAAGCTTCACTTGTATGTTTGGTAGTTGATATTAGATATGGGCTATGATGCCTTGTTTCTTCCCCATATGGCTTCTTCTCTTCCAGAAGGCTACATTAGCTTTCTTATGTGATGTTCTCAGGAAAACATTCCAGTATGGTGGAGACAGAAGCTACAAGGCCATGGAACTTTCACAATGTTGCTTCTGCCACATTCTGTTAGTCAATGAAATCACAAGACCAGCCAAGATTCAAAGGCTGGAGAAATTCCTCTGTTGATGAGAAAAGCCACAAGGAATTTGTAACTACATTTAATTAGTTAGGAGATCAACAAATAGAATCTTTTATCACTTGGTCAAGGTTTTAGAGCCCATGAGTTAGGGCTATGACTTGAACTTGGGTCCCATGACTTCGGGGCTTATTGCCTTTATCCTGTAAGCATGGCCACCTTTACTGCAAGAGTAAACTCAGCTCAGGGATGAGGGAAACAGTATTTTGCCCATAGAATCATGGACACTGGGCTCATGAAAAGTTGGTTGAATAATGTCATAAACAGTGCCACTGGTTTGGACATAACCTAGTTCTTTGTATATAAAAATTCCCATAAATTTTTACATAGTGTAATTCAATGAGACCTTTTATTTATTATTATTATTTTTTTTTAATGTTTTATTTATTTCTAGGAGAGAGAGAGAGAGACAGCGTGAGCAAGGAAGGGTCAGAGAGAGAGGGAGTCACAGACTGAAACAGGCTCCAGGCTCTGAGCTGGCAGTCAGCACAGAGCCCGACGCGGGGCCCAAACCCATGAGCCGCGAGATCATGACCCGAGCGAAAGTCGGACGCTTAACCGACTAAGCCACCCAGGCGCCCCACAATGAGACATTTTAAAACGAGAACCTAACAGAATGGCTTTCCCTTTCAGAAGTACCAGTGTGCCTGTGTGTGACTTAATTCAACAGCAATCCATTTAGGTTTCACCATTTCAACTGTCCACAGAAAACTGGCCAAGGGAAACAAGCCTTTAAAAATGTGTGGTATGATTAAAGGTCAAGTAGTTCCTCAGCATTTGGCTGAGGCTTGAGAAGATGAAACAGGGAGACTGAAAGCCGGAGTGGCTTAGTCGGTTAAGCTTTGGACTTTGGCTCAAGTCATTATCTCGTGATTTGTGAGTCCAAGCTCTGCACTGGGATTTGTGCTGACAACTCAGAGCCTGGAGCCTGCTTTAGATTCTGTGTATCCCCCTCTCTCTGCCCATGCTCATGCTCTGTCTCTCAATAATAAAAACATCAAAAAATTTTAAAAAACACAAAAGTTGAATAAATGGGAAAATACTACTTATTCGTATGTAGGATAATTCATCATTATAAAGATGTCTGTGCTCCCTAAGCTAATTTATAAATGTAACACAGTCAAAATAAAAATACTAACCAGTGTTTTTCCCAATGGAATTAGAAATGTTGATACTAAAATTTATATTAAAAATGCAGAAATACTCAGGACACCAATGAAAAAGAAAAATGGAGGGGAAATTAACCCAATCAGAAATTTAAACATAATAAAGAGTGTCAATAATTACAACAGTTTGGTACTGGCTTGTGAAGACACATACACCAGTGAAATAAATTATACTATATATTTCTTAAAACTGCTTGGCAAAAGGAGAGGAGGGTTGGAGGCAAGATGGCAGAGAAGTAAGGAGCTCCATATTTTTCGCCTGCACCCATCTCTCAAACAGTGAAGGCCTGAAGTTGTAGGACGCTGAGCCACAGGAGTTTGGGAAGAGAAAGCGACAGAGTACACTGGGAAGGAAACCTGGTAAGTGCGTGAGTGCGAGCTGGGGAAGATAAAAGCGGGATGGGACCCAGAGATATGGAGGGAGGGGAGGGAACCCGGCTTTGGTGCGGCTACAGTGGGTGGGTGAGTGATAAACCGGCGAGTGGTGGCGAGCTGCCGCGAGTCCATGGAAAAGGAAAGAAAAGCTGAGATTGCTCATAAAACCGTCACTGGAAAAGAGGGGAAAAGCCACCCCCCAAAACCTTGGCTTGGAAAGACAGTGTTTTATAGCTCTGGCTGTGGTGCTGACTTTAAACTAGGTGCCCTGGTCCCAGAAGGCGCCAGAAAAAACTGAACTGCCATGCGCCCAGCACCATCCATGGCGGAAGTGGCCCTGTGAACCGGACACAACGCCTGCGGAGGCGGTCCTGGCACCGGCTGAAGCGGCAGCAGAGGGCGCGACAGCGGCCTGCTGAAGCAGCCGCACTGGCGACCTGGTGAAGTGGTACTAGCGCCTGGTGAAGCAGCGGTGGCGCGTGCAACAGCAGCCTGCTGAAGCGGCAGCTGCGGCGGCGACCCGGTGAAGCGGTGCCAGCACCTGGTAAAGTGGTAGCAGCGCGCGACAGCGGCCCGCTGAAGTGGTGGCGGCGCACTGCAGCGACGTGGACTCTATGGACCTGAAGTTCCTACGTTCCCTGAATGCACTCGAGTTGTGCCCCTGCTTGACCCAGGCGGATCTGAGGCTGTGACACTTCCCCCAACCCCCACTCAACCCCCAGGCAACAGGGAAGCAGCGACCCTCAGACTGTTCAGGGCAATTTAACAAAGCCCTGGGACTGGGACTTGGAAACAAGCGGGGCGTGGGGCATAGAACTCAGCCCACCTTGGCTACATCCTCAGCACAGGGAGATCTGACCGAAGAAGTGATTTGCAACGCTTGGCTGAGAAGGGACTGGGGCGACGCCATTCTTCTCCGCACAACCACCAAGGAGGGGCCTCAGGGAGGCCAATGGACACAGTGGAGACAAGACCTGCCTACCACAACCCACGCCCATCCCCTCCAGAGAGCTGTTTTGTTGTTGTTGTGGCTGTTTTTACCTGAGCCTGGGTTTGAGTGTTTATTGGTTTTGTCTGTGCATTTGTGTGCCTGTGTTCCCTCTGTGATTGTCTGTTTTCTTTTTCCAGGGCTGCCTCAAGAAACAAGCCAAACTACACATGGGGGAGAGTCCCAAATATCACTACCAGTAGGGAAACAAAATAACCAAACTCTTCACAAGAGAAACCAAGAGACACCATCCAAAGAACACTTCCGGAACAGACAGGCCCTGAACAGTCAAAAGAGCCCTCTCTAATACAGCAGAACTCACAGGGGCCGTTGTACAACAAGCTTTTAAAATTAACAAGATGTAGAAAGCTAACCAAAATGACGAAACGGAAGAACTCTCCTCCAAAGAAACTCCAGGAAGAAATGACAGCTAGAGAACTTCTCAAAACAGATATAAGCAACATAACTGAACAATAATTTAGAACAATAATCATAAAATTAATCGCTGGGCTTGAAAAAACCATGGAGGACATCATAGAAACTATGGCTACAAACAATATGGAGCTTAAAAACAGTTATGGTGAGGGGCGCCTGGGTGGCTTAGTCGGTTAAGGGTCCGACTTTCACTTAGGTCATGATCTCGCGGTTCGTGGGTTCGAGCCCCGCGTCGGGCTCTATGCTGACTGCCAGCTCAGAGCCTGGAGCCTGTTTCAGTCTGTGACTCCCTCTCTCTGACCCTCCCTGCTCACGTCTCTCTCTCTCTCCTAGAAATAAATAAAAAACATTAAAAAAAGTTATGATGAATTTAAAAATGGGATAAATGAGATACATAATAAACTGGAGGCATCCAATGCATGGATTGAAGAGGCAGAAAGGAGAATAAGTGATTTAGAAGACACTATTATAGAAAAAGAAGAAACTGAGAAAAAGGGAGATAAACTGGATCCAGGAACATGAAAGAAGAGTTCAAGACCTCAGCGATACAACAAATGGAACAATATCCATATCGTAGGAATCCCAGAAGAGGAAGAGAGAGGGAAAGGTGCTGAAGGAGTCCTGGAACAAATTATAGCAGAGAACTCTCCCAACCTGGAGAGGGAAGTAGAAGTTGAAATTCAAGAGGCACACAGAACTCCCCTCAAATGTAACTTGAATCGATCATCTGCACGACATATCACAGTGAAACTGGCAAAATATAAGGACAAAGAGATAACTCTGAAAGTAGCTAGGGAGAAAAGGACCCTAACATACAAAGGGAATCCTATTAGAGTGGTGACAGACCTATCTACTGAAACTTGGCAGGCCAAAAAGGAATGGCAGGAGATCTTCAATGTGATGAACAGAAAAAATATGCAGTCAAGAATCCTCTATCCAGCAAGCCTTGCATTCAGAATAGAAGGAGAGATAAAAGTCTTTCCAAATAAACAGAAATTGAAAGAATTTGTCACCACTAAGCCAGCTCTACAAGAAAACCTGAGGGGCGCCTGGGTGGCTTAGTCGGTTAGGCGTCCGACTTTCACTTAGGTCATGATCTCACAGTTCGTGGGTTCGAGCCCCGCGTCAGGCTCTGTGCTGACTGCCAGCTCAGAGCCTGGAGCCTATTTCGGAGTCTGTGTCTCCCTCTCTCTCTGACTCTCCCCTGCTCACGCTGTCTCTCTCTCTCTCTCCTAGAAATAAATAAAAACATTAAAAAAAAAGAAAAAAGAAAACCTGAGGGAGACTCTCTGAGGGAAGTATTGCAAGAAATGCTAGATACCAGAGACACCACCACAAGCATGAACTCCACAAAGGACACAATGACTCTAAACTCACATATTTCAATAATAACACTGAATGTAAAAGGGCTGAGTGCTCCAATCAAAAGACATAGGGTAGCAGAATTGATTAAAAAACAAAATCTATCTATTTGCTGTCTACAAGAAATGCATTTTATACTGGAAGATACCTCCAGATAAAAACTAAAGGGATGGAGAAATATCTATCATGCTAGATAGATATTGATAGAAATATCTATCAAGTCAAAAGAAAGCTGGAGTAGCTATACTTATGTCAGAGAAACTGGACTTTAAATTAAAGGCAATAACAAGGGATGAAGAAGGGCATTATATAATAATTACAGGGTCTATCCATCAGGAAGAACTAACAATTTTAAATGTCTACACACCAAATATGGGAGCATGTAAATATTTAAAACAATCACAAACAGAAACAATCTTATAGATAAGAATGTGCTAATAGTAGGGGACTTTAATATTCCACTTACAGCAATAGATAGATCAATGAGACAGAAAATCACTAAAGAAACAATAGACTTGAATGACACATTGGACCAGATGGATCTGACAGATATATTCAGAACTCTACATCCTAGGCCAGGGAATTCACTCTCTTCTCAAGTGCACATGGCACATTCTCCAAGATAGATCACATACTGGGACATAAAGCAGCCCTCAATAAATATTAAAGAATAGAGATCATACCATGCACACTGTCAGATCATAGTGCTTTGAAACTTGACATCAATCACAGGAAGAAGTCTGGAAAACCTCCAAAAACATGGAGGTTAAAGAACACCCTACTAAAGAAAGAATGGGCCAATCAGGCAATTAGAGAAGAAATTTAAAAATATATGGAAACAAATGAAAATGAAAATACAACAATCCAAACTCTATGGGATGTGACAAAGGCAGTCCTAAGAGGAAAGTACATTGCTCTCCAGGCCTATTTCAAGAAATTAGAAAAAGCAAAGTGCAAAATCTAACAGCTCGCCTAAAGGAACTAGAAGCAGAGCAACAAGAGCACCCCAAACCTAGTAAGAAGAGAAATAGTAAAAATCAGAGCAGAAATAAACAACATAAAGACCACAGAAACAATTGAACAGATCAATGAGACTGACGCACTGCCTGCTGCGCTAAGAAGGCACTTTGAACAGATCAATGAAACGAAGAGTTGGTTTTTTGGGAAAAAAAAAAATTTGACAAACCTCTAGCCGCGCTTCTCAAAAAGAAAAGAGAGAGCACAAAATGATAAATGAAAATGGACTTATTACAACCAACTCCTCAGAAATACAAGCAATTATCAGGGAATACTATGAAAAATTATATGCCAACAAACTGGGCAACTTAGAAGAAATGGACAAATTCCTAAACACACACTCACTACCAAAATTCACACGGGAAGAGATAGAAAATCTGAACAGACCCATAACTAGTGAAGAAATCGAATCAGTTATCAAAAATCTCCCAACATATGAGCCATGGACCTGATGATCCAGCAAAAAAAGAGAACTACAGGCCAATATCCTTGATGAATACGGACGCAAAGATCCTCAACAAGATACTTGCAAATCGAATCCAACAACACATAAAAAGAATTATCCACCAAGATCAAGTAGGATTCATTCCTGGGTTACAGGGCTGGTTCAACATTCGCAAATCAATCAATGTGATACATCACATCAACAAAAGAAAAGATAAAAACCATATGATCCTGTCAATAGATGCAGAAAAATCATTTGACAAAATACAACATCCCTTCTTAATAAAGACCCTCGAGAAAGTCGGGATAGAAGGAACTTACTTAAACATCATAAAAGCCATCTATGAGAAGCCCTCAACTAACATCATCCTCAATGGGGAAAAACTGAGAGCTTTCCCCCTGAGATCAGGAACAAGACAGGGATGTCCACTCTCACCACTCTTGTTTAACATAGTGCTGGAAGTCCTAGCATCAGTCATCAGACACCAAAAGGAAATCAAAGGCATCAAAATCGGCAAAGAAGGAGTCAAACTCTCACTTTTCGCAGATGACATGATACTCTACATAGAAAACCCGACAGACTTCACCAGAAGCCTACTAGAACTGATCCAAGAATTTCGCAGAGTTGCAGGGTACAAAATCAACCTACAGAAATCAGTTGCATTTTTATACACCAACAATGAAGCAACAGAAAGAGAAATCAAGAAACTGATCCCATTCACAATTGCACAAAAAACCATAAAGTACCTAGGAATAAACCTAACCAAGGATATAAGAGATCTGTATGATGAAAACTATAGAAAACTTAGGAAGGAAATTGAAGAAGACACAAAGAAATGGGAAAACATTCCATGCTCATGGATTGGAAGAATAAATATAGTTAAAATGTCATTACTACCCAAAGCAATCGACACATTCAATGCATTCCCAATCAAAATTGCACCAGCATAACTTCTCAAAACTAGAACAAACTATCCAAAAATTTGTATGGAACCACAAAAGACCCCGAATAGCCAAAGTAATACTAAAGAATAAAACCAAATCGGGAGGTATCACCATCCCAGACTTTAGCCTCTACTACAAAGCTGTCATCATCAAGACAGTATGGTATTGGCACAAAAACAGACACATAGACCAATGGAATAGAACTGCGAACTCAGAATTTGACCCAAAGTATACAACCAACTAATCTTTGACAAAGCAGGAAAGAGTAACCAATGGAAAAAAGACAGCCTCTTTAACAGATGGTGCTGGGAGAACTGGACAGCAACATGCAGAAGAATGAAACTAGATCATTTTCTCACACCATACACAAAAATAAACTCAAAATGGATAAAGGACCTGAATGTGAGACAGGAAACCATTGAAATCTAGAGGAGAAAGCAGGAAGCAAACTCCTTGACTACATCGCAGCAATTTCTTACTGGACACATCCCTGAAAGCAAAAGAGTCAAGAGCAAAAATAAACTATTGGGACCTCATCAAGATTAAAAGCTTCTTCAAGGCAAAGGAGACAATCCATAAAACTAATAGACAACCGACGGAATGGGAAAAGATAGTTGCAAATGACATATCAGATAAAGGATTGATATCCAAAATCTATAAGGAACTCACCAAACTCCACACCCGAAAAACAAACAACCCAGTGAAGAAATGGGCAGAAGATATGAACAGACACTTCTCCAAAGAGGACATCCAGATGCCCAACAGACACATAAAATGATGCTCAGCATCGCTCCTCATCAGGGAAATGCAAATCAAAACCACACTGAGATACCACCTCACGCCAGTCAGAGTAGCTAAAATGAGCAAATCAGAGAACTCTAGATGCTGGCGAGGATGTGGAGAAACGGGCACCCTCCTACACTGTTGGTGGGAATGTAAACGGTTGCAGCCCTTCTAGAAAACAGTGTGGAGGCTCCTTAAAAAGTTAATAATAGTACTCCCCTATGACCCAGCAATAGCACTCCTAGGAATTTACCCAAGGGATACAGGAGTGCTGATGCATAGGGGTACATGTACCCCACTGTTCATAGCAGCACTCAACAATAGCCAAAACAGGGGCGCCTGGGTGGCTTAGTCAGTTAAGCGTCCGACTTTCGCTTAGGTCATGATCTCGCGGTTCATGGGTTCGAGCCCCGCGTCGCGCTCTGTGCTGACTGCCAGCTCAGAGCCTGGAGCCTGTTTCGGAGTCTGTGACTCCGTCTCTCTCTGATCCTCCCCTGTTCACGCTGTCTCTCTCTCTCTCTCTCTCTCTCTCCTAGAAATAAATAAACATATAAAAAAATCAATAGCCAAAACATGGAAAGTGTCCATCAATGGACGAATGGATCAAGAAGATGTGGTTTATCTATACTATGTAATACTACATGGCAATGAGAAACAATGAAATCTGGCCCTGTGTAGCAACATGGATGGACCTTGAGGGTGTTATGTTGAGCGAAATAAGTCAGGCAGAGAAGGATAAATATCATATGTTTGCACGTATAGGAGGATTAGGAGGAAATTACTGGAGGACAATGGGGGAGAAGAAGGGGAAAAGTAGCTGGGGAGAGGGAGGGAGGCAAATCATGAGAGACTCTTGAATGCTGAGAACAAACTGAGGACTGATGGGTGTGGGGGGGAAGAGGGGAGATGGGCTTTGGAGGAGGGCACTTGTGGGAATGAGCACTGGGTGTTATATGGAAACCAACTTGACAATAAACTGTTTGTTAAAAAAAACTGCTTGACAAATGATATAAGTTGTAGTTCATATCATTGGCTAAATTATTCTAATTTCCAAATTGATTGTTGAGTTTTTTCCGTCTTTATTGAGATATAATAGACATATCTTTGTAAGTTTAAGATGTACAAATGTTCATTTGATACATCTACAAATTGTGAAATGGTTATGTCCTAGTATTAACTAATTCTTCCATTGCATTACATAATTACCAAGAAACAGACTCTTAACTATAGAGAACAAGCTGATGGTTATCAGAGTGCAGGTGAGTGTGGCAATGAGTGAAATAGGTGATGGGGATTAAGGAGGGCACTTGTGAAGAGCACTGGGTGTTATATGGAAGTGTTGAATCATTATATTGTACACCTGAAACTAATAGGACACTATGCTAAGTAACTGGAATTTAAATAAAAATCTGGAAGAAAAGCATTATCATTTATTTTTTGTGATGAGAACATTTAAGACCTATTCTCTCAGCAACTTTCCGGTATATAAACACGGTATTACTAACAATAATCCCTATGCCATACATTTTTCATCTATAACTCAAAGTTTGTATTTCCAACCAATGTCTCCCTTTTCCTCTGACCTCCAGCCCCTCATAATCACCATGCTAGTCTCTTTTCTATGAGTTAAGCTTTTTTTTAGATTCTACCTATAGAATTCTATCTATAGTGGTGATATATTCTATCACCAGAAACTTGTTATATATATATCACCTGCAGGAAGTTACTTTCCATCTGGTAACAATATACTAATTACCTTGATCAAAAACTCCACTTGCCCCCCAGACCCTTTGCTTCTTACACACAAAAGTTAATGATTACTATCTGATGGTTTGCTCCACGTTCACCTGTGTAAGATCTTGTTTTCCTCACATTCCCCACGTGGGTAATATCTTGTGAGCTCAATAAATACGGAGACAGAGACGAAACGCCTGTTTGGGGCTCTTCTCTCTTGCTTGGTATTGGCCTGTTTTGTATTCATTTCTGCATCTTCTTTCTTGTTGGACAAGAGGAAATTCCAGACTGATAATCTGCAACAGTGAATCATGTAGTAATTCAGTTTTTTAAAAAATTTTAATGTTTATTTTTGAGAGAGAGAGAGAGAGGAAGACAAGAATCCAAAGCAGGCCCCACACTGGGAGCTGTCAGTACAGGGCTCGATGCTGGGCTGAAACTCATGAATCACAACATCATGACCTGAGCTGGAGTCGGAAGCTTAAAAGAACCGAGACACCCAGATGCCCCAAAAATTCAGTTTTTAATATATCATTCTCTTCTCTTGGGGAAACTCTATGCTGTTTTTCATAGTGGCTGCAACCATTTACATTTCCACCATCAGTGTACAGGAGTGCCTTTTTAGCAGGTGTGAGGTGATATGGTTTTGATTTGCATTTCCCTAATGATGAGTTATGCGGAGTGCCTTTTCATATACCTGTTGGCCATTTGTAGGTCTTGGGGAAAAGTGTTCAGTTCTTCTGCCCATTTTTTAATTGGATTGTTTACTTTTCTGCTATTGAGTTGTACGAGTTCTCAATATATTTTGGATATTAACCTTTTATCAGGTATGCAACTTGTAAGCATTTTCTCCTATTCAGTGCCTTTACATTCTGTTGATGGTTTTCCTTGCTGTGTAGAAGCTTCTTAATATGATGTCCCACTTGTTTGTTTTTTGCCAAGAATGATGTCAAGAAGCTTATGCCTATTTTTTCTTCTAGGAGTTTTGTGGTTTCAGGTCTTATGTTTAAGTCTTCAATCCATTTTGTTGATTTTTGTGTATGGTATAAGGAAAGGGTCCAATTTCATTATTTTGTATGTGGCTATCCAGTTTCTCAGCACCATTTATTGAAGAAACTACCCTTTTTCCCTGTTGTATATTCTTGGTCCTGTGATTATAAATTAACTTTATGTGTGTGTGTGTGTGTGTGTGTGTGTGTGTGTATGTGTGTGGAATTATTTCAGGACTCTTGGTTCTGTTCTATTAGTCTTTAATGCAAATACCATACTGTTTTGATTATTATAGTTTAGTTTGAAATCTTTCTCAAAGTTGCTTTGGCAATTTGGGGTCTTAAGTGGTTCCATAATTTAGGAATTTTTTTCCTCTTTCTGTGAAAAATGCCATTGTAATCTTGATAGGGATTGCATGGTATCTGTAGATAGCTTTGGTTAGTATGGACATTTTAGCAATATTCTTCCAATCCATGAGCACAGAATATCTATTTCCATTTATTTGCATATTGAATCTTTCATCCATGTCAGTTTTCAGTGTACAGATCTTTTACCTCCTTGCTTAAATGTGTTCTAAAATATTTTATTCCTATTGGTGCTATTGCAAATGAAATTTTCTTCATTTCTCTCTGATAGTTTATTATTAGTATATAGAAATGCAGCTGATTTCTGTGTATTTTTGTATCTTGCAACTTTATCAAATTAATTATTTTTTAGTGACTGCTTTAGTGTCTTCTATTTATAGTATGTCTTCTGCAAATAGACAAAATGTTATTTCTTTCTGATTTAGATAATTTTTATTTCTGAATCATGGTGTATGGCATCAAAACCTTTCAACAACTTTCCCACTATGGATGGTAATTAAGTCCCTGATTTTAGAGTCCCTGTATTTTGCTCTAATTGATAGGTGGTCAGGAGTACTGCCCATGATTCAGGGAATAAATCCATTCCTAGTTGCCAACAGTTTCCATTTGGTCTGACACTGAAGGTAGAGACAGGCACAGGCTGACTACACTGTCTGCTTTTGACTCCCTGTCCAGTGCTGGTTCTTGGTAGGGTAGTAGGTGGACCTGTACAATCTTTCTTCTACCACCATTGCCCATTACATAGTTGTAGAGGGCTACCCACATCCATGCAGGCACTGCTAGTAGACCTCCACAGCCTGCCTCTGTGACCACATCTGGGCATGGTTATTAAGGTATTTGTAATCTCAAAAAGTAGAGATTCCTGCTCTACCAAGCACTCTGGATGGCAATTAATAGGACATGGTAGATTGAATTATTTTCACATGTTTAGCCTCTCTGCCATGGGACTCTGCAGTGTAGTAAAGTGGAAGGAGTATATTTCCCAATTATAATGATGTTGGGCTCGGTCATGTGGCTTGTTTTGGTCAATAGGATGTGGGCATAGTTAAGTTTTCCAGGTCTTTCTGAGACGTGCATGCTATGGAACCACTATTCCTTCATCCTGAGTTCAGACCAAGGGATTAGATGGAAACTGACCTGAGAATGGAACCAAATGTAGCTGACCTAACACTAGAAACAACCTGCAGTTCTGTGAGCAAGAAAGTCCGTGATTGCTGTTACAAGTTGTGCTTTAGAATGTTTTGTTATGCAGCAGTATTGCAACAACAGCTGTTTGTACATAGGGCCAACTTGCTGCATACTAGTGTATGTTAGCACTAAGAATAAGTGAAAAAATCTTTGTTGTTACAGTTGTGATGTAAACTGCCAGAGGAAGCATCGAGGAGGAGGCAGAGAGGGAAGAAGCCAGAGCAAGGATTTATAGACAGCAATGTTCAAGGTTACAAAGGGACCAAGAGGAGGCCAGCCTGTTTGGAAGAAAAAATAAAGCACCAGCATTCAGGGTGAGGCCTCCAGCGTTTTTGACGTGTACTTTCTTCTTTCTATCCATTTGAGGCTCCTAAGTCCCCTCTTGTGAACACTCTTATGTCCTTAATAGGATGTCCACGGGTTTAGCCCTGAAAAACAATTTGGCAAAATCTATCAAAGCATTAAGTGCGCATATTATTTACCTTTGACTGTGCTATTCCTCTTTAAGCCTGTATCCTAAGGGAAGAATTGGGCAAGTGAGAAAGATGGTTCAATAATATTTTTCTTTAATATACAGTGTTGAAAAACTCATTATTCAACACTAGAGGACATTGGATATCCTAGGTATCCAACAGTAAAGAATTATTTAAATTACTACAGACTTAGCGAGATCCTATACACCTTGAAGATGTAAAAGGATATTCATTGAACAAGTAAAGATGTTTGTGATAGAGTAAATGAGATTAATGACCATATATTTATATTACCTGTGTATATAGGTAGAGTCTTCATTGTGTTTCTGAGATTTTGACTATAAAATACTGAATGCACATACACACATCATCAGAGACCATTCTCTTAGGGAGTTTATTTTGTTGGCTAAAAATAAATGCTTTGGTTGGGGGTGGGGTATGAACCCTGAAGAACAATAAATAAAAAATCTAAGTAACAAAAAATTTTTGCTCACTTGCACTGAATAGTAAAGGAGTAATTTGGAGGGAGGCAGGATACAACAAGGCTGGACATTAGGTGCAAGAAGGAAGGAGAAACTCCGTATTCTTCCTTGGTCTCTCTCTTCTCCTTCTCCTTGACTTGCCCCTTGCTTGCCCTAAGTACAGCCTGGGAGGGACAGAGATTTAGTGAGGGGATTTAGAAGTGGCTTCTGTGGAGTGTGTGATGAAGGAATCTCTTATCACACACATGTGCGATGTATATACAAAATATATTTTGTATTAAACCTTATTGCTTAGGTAAACGCAAAAGAATTAATCTGCCTCTTTGGGTTACTCGTTCAGACAGGACTTCTGCAGGGCATTTCCTCCCCATAAGACAGGAGCAGGTGGTTGGCTTCTGCACTGATCCTCCACATCAGTTGTCATAGGTACGGGTGCTTCTCCACCATCATTGGAGAGTTTGTTCATGATGCTGTGATAAAACTGGAATCTAGGGATCTGGATGCATGCCACATTCAGTTTTTTATTTTTTAGAGCTCAAACTTGGAGAAGAAGCCAAGTCTGAATACATTAGTTTTTTATAAACTTTGTTTCATTTATTTCTCACAACAGACTTTATTTAACAGTGGAAAAAACTGAGGTTCAGAGAGGTTAATGACTTATAGAAAATCACACAGTAGATCTAATTTATCCAAAACCAATCTGGTACTACAGAGTTTTTATTTTTTTATTTTTTGCTTTTATCTTTTTAATTCCAAGGGGCCATCTAGCTGGGCTATTTAACCTATGGGGTAAAACAATGTTTTACCTAAAATATCTCTCAGCCACTATATATTTTTTCTTCTTAGCAAGAAATAAGAGGAAAGAGATAACTGCACCTTCAGGGAACGAAGCTAGCAATTATGGAAGAAAAAAATCCTTGGTAGTGTTGTGATGTTTCTTGGACACTGGAATTGGTTAGCAAATATTTAATCAGACAGTTTTTTACCTAGAGAGTTTTTACCTTTAACTATAAACTGCCTGAGGGATGAAAGTATAGATAGGATGATCCCTGTAACTCCTTGAAAGCTGTTTGGCAAAGAATGTTCTGAGACTACACATATTAAAATGATCTAGGATGCTTCAGTGGGGGATTTGCATTCTTAACAAGTTGCCTTTATCAATCATGGTCTAGTCAGAGAAACTGCAAATAGAAGAGAGATTTAAGGTAAGCAATCAATCATTGTATCAGTTTCCTTTGTGGAATAACAAAACATCCTAAAATGAGTAGTTTAGAACAACTTGTCTACTATTGCTCACTAGTCTACTGGCCAACTGGATCATTCTTCAGATCTTGATTGGGCTCCCTCCTGTGTCTGTGGTAGGTGCCAAGTTAGCAAGGTAGCTTAGATTCTGGGACGGCCGCTTATTGCCTGGGGTACTTGGGTCCTCTTCCATGAGGGAGGTGGGTGCTCCTCCAGCCAGTTAGCCTAGGCTTATTGATGTGGCAGCTCCGTGGGATTCTGAAAGGAAGCATGCAAAGGCTTCAGGTCTGGAATTAGAAATGGCACAAATTGCTGGCACTGTAATTTGTTGACCAAAGTCATATGGCCAGCCCAGACTCAAGAGATGGGGAAGTTGACACCATTTTTTTTATGGGAGCTTTATGATCATATTGCAAAGGGGAATAGATAGGGATTAATTGGGACCATTTTGCCAACACTTTACCATTGTTACAAAGGTGTTCGGAAGCTAGAGGAGCAAAGAGATGTGCTAAGGGTTAAAAAGGATTAGGGAAGGTCTTTTGATGGGGAAACTGCTAGTCTAGAGCCCACTCAGGCAGTGCCGGGACTTTGGAGGGAAGGTACCCTGCTGCTGCTGCCGCTATTGCTACTGCTGGAATTGCTAAAGAGACCCCACCTCTGCTGGAGCTGGTACGAGGATGACTCCTCCTTTCTGGCTGCCAGTGGTTCACACTGACTGAACCTGACCAGAAAGCCCTAGCAAGACAACCTGGGACATTCAGCATGCAGGCTTCTAGGCCCAGCAGTATAGAATAGGGGATAGAAGGGAGAGTGCGGGGATTCAAGCAGATAGGCAAACAACTGTCACTCCTGATGGAATTCTGACATTAAAGTTTTGAGACCTATTGTTCTGATATGCTATGATTCCAGAAGAATAGTGAAATATAAGCCCCATTCCAAAGAGGAAAGCTGGCTGAGTTGGATTGGTAAAGAATTCCCAGGGAATTACTCTTGTTGACCTGTAACTTGGCTGGACATAGGGGTATGGACCACGTGACTAGTTTGAATGGGCAAGAGTCAGATTTCAGTTCCCTTCATTTTGTCAAAGGAGATTACCTGTATGGAGAAAACATAGATGTAAAAATCTTGATGTTTGCCATCTGATCTGCTGCTTGCCTGATGGTCTTAGCCATCAGCACTGAGAGTATTTGCCTGCAGGTGTACGTGAGTCAGGTTTAGAGAGCCAGACAATCAGAACCAAAAAAAGGATATTAATCAAATAGAGATGATTAGGCAAAAAGTCAGTCTTTTAAAGGTCGATAAAAAGACAACTCCAGATTCATTAATGAAGAGAAGGAATTTACAGACCTATTGATAGAGAAATCCAGTAGCTTCCACTTGAGAGTCAGATAATGATGGAGTCCTGCAGTGGCAGAGACACCTAAGCAATGGGGTAAGGGGTGGGAAGGCAGAAGGCAGGGTGACAAATAGTACAAGGATGACTCTGCTACTGGGGAGTTCATGAAAATTCTACACTGAACACCTCAGAAGGCTAATTATGGATCCAGAGGGTATTTAAATACATAATGGGATGATCTGGCACAAACGTTTTAAATTCTTGTGTAAGAACTATTTAACAGTGATATTAATACTGAGGCTTAATCAATTAGTATTTGAAGTTGGTCTGCAAATTTGAAAAAACACAGCTGTATAAATTAGCTCCTCAAGACCCTTCAGAATCCTCACTCCTTCTCCCTTCCTTGTGCATATGATGAAGTGGGCCCAGAAAGCTGGAGTGGCTGGCCTGAGGTCACACAGCTAATTGAGACAAAATCAGGACTAGAAGACAGCCTCTATGATTCCCATTGGTGGGTCTCTATCCATTTACTATAATTTGTACCTTGTGTTTTGGCAGAGGTCAGGCTTGTACCTAAAAGAAATGTGAAGACCATGTTTTCTAGATTCATAAGACTTACCCAGGGGTACTTTTTCAAAATAGATCTGCCTGGAGCCCAGCACAGAACTTGAGAGGCAGAATTCTGGGGGTGGGAGAACAAGGCCTCAGGAAAGTGTATTTCCAAAAAAACTTAAGTGTTTCTGATGACCTGCCCTATTCTGTGTAAGGATGTAGTTTTAGGCTTTGGTTGGGAGATGAGATTGTTTCCAGGTATCTACATACTTCAGTTAGGTAAGGCTTTTGCCTGAAGCCCTACTTGACTAAGTAGCTTCCTGACTGGTCCATGTGTGGGACACCCTCACTAGAAATTCCATGGACCGATTCTTTGTATTGAAAGTAACCATATTGAAGGTGCAGCATTATCCATTAGGTTGGCTCCTCCAACTATCTGCAGTCCAGAAAATTGTACAACGATACCCAGTTCAAGACATCTCATGTACTGATCTTCTGGTACCAGGCTATTGGTATTTACTGAAAGGTGAGGGTAAGTTAAATGTACCTAATTATAATCAGGAGGGAAACTAGGTCTAGGGATAAGTGAGTTTATCTTGTCTAGTTGAATATCTGGGGCTCCTAAAATAGTACCTGGAATATGTTAAGTGCTCAGTAAATGTTGACTTCATGAGTGAAAGGGAGTTCTATATTGAGTGCCAACTATGAAATAGCTGTACTTAACATATCTTGAGTCACTAAGTGTCCTCTTGCTGGAAGTGTGGTTGGATTCTGCATATAGTTTGGATTCATCCAGTAAAACTCCACAGGGCCTAATGTATGATGATAAATCATAACCCTCCTAGGTGTTCAGAATCAATTTCACACCTCATCTGTTATCATGAGCAGAATGTGAGAAAGTCCTTTCATCGTGGTAATACATCAGCTCACACAAATAAAAAAATGCCTGAAGATCAGAAAAGGGAACAGTGTTACAGTCCATGGTGCTTAATCAGCTACCCAGACATTGATGGATTTCAGGGGATATTTACATTTGAATCATGGCATCCAGAATGTCTCAAGCAGAACCCATAGTTTATGGACAGCATGGAAGCAGTTTAAAAAAATTATCTGTTAGTGAGAAACCAGGTTCCTCTTTATAGAAATATTCTCTAAGTAGAAAAGTGAGAAAAAACTGAGGATAGAGAACTATCTAGATGAGAGGCTGGACTGCCAAAATTTCTCACTGTGTCCGGGACTGATAAGAGTATATTCTCTTGCTGTACCTGTCCAATCTCCCTATTTCTCAATCCAAGAGGCTAAGAAGCCACTCTTAGTTGATCTGAGTTGGCTGAATTGGAACTCCGTATTGCTGATCAAGAGTTTCACTATTTCCCTAGAAAGGTAATTCTAGTAGGTAACAAGATAAAGGGAAGAGAAAATGAGACATCATAGGTTTGGAAAATATCCTGAATTGGGTAGAATTCTGCCTATCTTGTTTCTGGGCAGAATAATATTCAAAGCTATGTGCTGAAGATAATTTCCTTGATGTAATTTTTTTAGAGACAGGCAGGGAGAGAAAGAATTTTTTTGTGAGTGTGGCAAAGATGTTTTTATTAGCTTGTGCATGTACAGATGTAGCAATTTTTAGAACAGGAGAATGATGACATATGCCTTGGAGCTGCCACAGCTCCTGCGGTCCTGAGTGGTAGATGGTGTATCTCTGGCTCTGAGCCCGAGGAAGGAGTCTTACCCTGTCTCCCCACATTGGAGTCTGGAGCTGCAGAGAACAAGCATCTGGCCTTCATTGCTATAGTTCAGTGGTTCTCACATTCTAGTGCAACAGATCCACCTGAAGGGTTTGTAAAATTAAAACAACATTGCCTCCAGTGCTTTATTTTTTCTCCCCCCAGGAAATCTGGAAAGGGACCTGAATAGTCACATTGCAACAAGCAAGAGTCTTTTTTTTTTTTTTTTAGTTTTTTTTAATGTTTATTTTTGAGAGAGAGTAGGGGAAGGGCAGGAAGTGGGAGAGGGAGACACATAATCCAAAATAGGCTCCAGGCTATAAGCTGTCAGCACAGAGCCCTATGCAGGGCTCAAGCTCATGGACTGAGAGATCATGACCTGAGCTGAAGTCGGACATTTAACCAACTGAACCACCCAGGTTCCTTGGGAGAGAGAATCTTAAGCAGGTTCTATGACTGACACGTATCTTGATTTCACAACCGTGAAATCATGACCTGAGCTGAAATCAAGAGTCAGACGCTTGACTGAGCCATCCGGGTTCCCCATCAGCTGAGATTTTTGGGCCATATGCATCAAATCACTTTGATGATAATGTAGGTGTTTGTGCCTCAACTTTCTGGTTCTGAACCTCTCGGTTTGAAGCCAAGGACACTGCACTGGGACAAGTATCCTCAATATATCTCATTCATGCTCAAGTTGGTAAAGCAATGCCCTATGGAGACCTGGGTACTAGTTTCAGCTCTGCCCATTCATCTGTGTGTGAATTTGGCCACATCATTTACCTGATCCTCAGTTTCCATATTAAGGAGTAATCATAACATCTTAGAGGGGAGACAATGAGGCTCATTTGAGATTAACAAAAAAAAAAAACAAAAAAAAAACAAACCCAAAATACCTGAGGATGCTTTGAAAAGGTTAAACTTGGTGGGGAGTTGGGGAATTGAGGTGGATTTTTGAGCATTTATTCTAACTTTATCAGGAGTCCATGATCTACTAAAAACCACAATGACAACGGAGGAATGCAATCCTTCTGAAGAGACCAGAGCAGTAGTTATCAACTATGGTTATAAATAAGAATCATCTGGGGAAATTTTAAATTTACCTAAGCCGGGTCCCCATCCCACAGAGAGTTAACTTTAGAGAATGCAGAAATGGGGGTTGGGCCTTGGCAGCTCTTATGAGAAGTGTTCTAGCTTCCAGACCTCTGGACAAATGGCTGACCCATTTGTCTCTCAAGCTTCTTGGCACTCCAGTATTCTTCCAACACATTAGAAAAAAAAGTTTACTTATTTATTTGGAGAGAGAGAGAGTGAGTGAGTGGGAGGAGGGGCAGGGGCAGAGAGAGGGATAAAGAGAACCCCAACCAGGCTCCGTGCTGTTAGTGCAGAGCCCAAGACAGAGTTCCATCCCACGTACTGTGAGATCATGACCTGAGCTGAAGTCAAGAGTCAGACGTTCAACTGACTGATCCACCCAGGAGTTGCCATTTCTTTTTATCTAAGTTATTTAGGCTCCTATCTGTTGCTTGTAACCAGAAAACCTTAACTGACATCTCCTTAGCCAGTTAACTCCCCAAACAGGGACAGTCGGTGTCTTTTTTCTACTTGTGGATCTTGAGCAACAAACACAGTTCTTGACAGAGTAGAGCTGAGAAATTGACTTAACAAACCGAGAGCTACCCGAATACTGGTCTTAACTGGGATAGATTAAATCTAGGTTTCCTTGCAGCAAAGAGATAATGCACATAAAGTTCCTGGCATTTGTACGTGGACACTCACGGAATGACTATGGGGGTGTTTTTTGAACACTGAGGAGATACAAAGGTGAGTAAGACTTAACTGGATTTACTTATAAAATTTTATTTACTGCAAAGAATGAAACTTTTTGTTGGAAAACAAAAAATGTTCATTCACTTATGTGTTGTCTGTGACCTATTTTGTGCTATGATGGCAGAATTAAGTAGTAGCAATTGTATGGTCTGCAAAAGCTAAAATATTTACTCTCTGGTTCTTCATGGAAAAAATTTGTTGTCTCCTGGTCTAATGGTCTAGATTCAACAGCTGCACTTTCTACCCCTTCTACCCTGCTCCGAACCTCAGGAGGCTGCCCTGTCTAGTAGAGCCTATAGTAGATGTTCTCACTGTGTGCCCTGAGATCAGCATCTTACCTGCATCACTGGAGATCTTCTGGCAAATTCTTTTTTTTTTTTTTTTTTTTTTCTAGAGAGAGAGAGAGAGACAGCGTGAGCAGGGGAGGGTCAGAGAAAGAGGGAGTCACAGACTGAAACAGGCTCCAGGCTCTGAGCTGGCAGTCAGCACAGAGCCCGACGCGGGGCTCGAACCCACAAACCGCGAGATCATGACCTAAGCGAAAGTCGGACGCTTAACCGACTAAGCCACCCAGGCGCCCCATCTTCTGGCAAATTCTTGAGATCCACCCCAGGCCAGAAAACTTGGGGGGGGGAGAGGAATATTTTTAAAAAGTTTCTTTTAATGTTTATTTATTTTTGAGAGAGAAAGAGAAAGAGACAGAGTGTGAACAGGGGAGGGGCAGCGACACAGAGACAGAATCTCAAGCAGGCTTCAGGCTGTCAGCACAGAGCCTGATGTGGGGCTCAAACTCACAAACCATGAGATTATGACCTGAGCTGAAGTTGGACACTCAGCTGACTGAGCCACCCAGGTGCTCCAGGAATATTTAACAGTCCTTAGGTGATCCTCATGTGAAGTGTGAGACCCACTGGTATATAGCAATTTGTTTCCTTTCCCTTCAGCTTCTGGGGGGAGGGAGGAAATGGAACAAGATGAAGTAGTTATTTTTCCCATACTGTGGGATTATTTCTTTAATTGAAATGCCTAAGCTCCTGTAAGGCAGCCTTCTCTCTATTGGGTTTCATTAGGTACAAAAATTCTCTCTTCCTACCTCTTTCAGGCCTAGGAATGTTTATAGATGCCAATAGAGCTTTTGAGGGTGCTGGAGGCAGAGAAGATTTGGGGACAGCACCTGAATATTCACACTGCTTTGTTTCTGTGCTGAGAATGTGGTCTTGTTACTACTAAGTTGGAGAGCCTGAGTAGACTAATATATTTTTTTTAAGCTTATTTATTTTGAGAGAGAGAGAATCCCAAGCAGGTTCCACATTACCAGCTCAGAGCTCAATGCAGGGCTTAATCTCTTGAACCATGAGATCATGACTTGAGCTGAGATCAAGAATTGGTGGCTTAATCAACTGAGCTATCCAGGCACCCAAGACTGATACTTTTAAGTATTTCTTGTAATTCTTCTTCAAGAATATTTTATAAGCCCAGACATAAAAGGACAATCATGTGGCAGAATCCTCTCTGGCTTAGTATCTGTGTGGAGGAATCCTCCACATCTACATATTTTGTTAAATGGGGGATTCAGGAAGAAGAGCCAACACTTTTTCCATCAATTCTTGGCTAGATAAATTGGCTCCTTACCATGCTGAGAAAGCCTTGCTGATAGTCCAGGCTGCAATGCCTCTACTGGGGTTCCCAGAGACTGCTCTATTTACCCCATCAGAACCCTCATCACACTGTATTGTTTTTGTCTATTTGTATCTGACCCCCCCCATGAGACCATAGGCCATTTAGGGTGAACAGGTACTGTACTTATTTTTATTGTGTCCACCATTCAATCCCCAGATCCTTGCACAGTATCAGGCACATGGTAGATATTTGATTAATGTTTAAAATACTGCATTAAATTGATTATCAGTGTGTCTAGGGTGGAGGGTGGCAATTATAACATAAGGAAGTTGGGGTCAGAACTTGAAGGCCATTAAGCCTAACAAAACATTGAATTTGATGAGTGGGCAGGAGAGTGCTGGACAGTAGAATAAGAGAATAATAAACATCAAACTGTATTCCTTGCTCCCCTCTCAGCAGAGCAATGGAGATGAATGGAGTATAATTAGTAAAATCATTAGCAGGGTGATAACCAGGATCTCCTCATGCTGGGAGCTGGAAAGTAACCAGGGGGTGTTCTCTGCTCCCAGCTTCTATGCTTTTCAGATCACTGTTCCTTTACTGCTGAGGACAGAATAAGTGATGTTCAAACCAGCTGACCCCAGTGTCTTTTTGGAAAGGAGATGAGACCTCTGAGGGAGAGAGGGAATAAGAAAGGGAGCAGAAACAGCAAGTTGTATCCATTCATCCCAGTTCTTTGGCAGTAGATGAGCAGTTTCAGGAAGCAATGAGATTTGGAGTCTGAGTTTGGGCTTTATTTTTGTTATGTTGTTTATTATTTTTTGAGTAGAGTTGACACCAAACATTAAATGAGTTTCAGGGATATAACATAGAGAGTCAACAAGTTTGTACATCATGCTATGCTCACCACAAGTGTAGCTACCATTTGTCACCATACAACACTATTACAATATCATTGACTACATTCCCTCTGCTGTATCCTTGATTCCTGTGACTTATTTATTCCTTAGCTGGAAGCCTGTACTTCCTACCTCCCTTCACCCATTTTTCCCATCCCCCACATCCTCTCCTCTCTGGCAACCATCAGTTTGCTTTCTGTATTGATATGATTTTGCTGTTTGTTTTGTTTTTTTAGACTGCACATGTAAGTGAAATCATGGTATTTATCTTTTTCAATCTGACCTATTTCACTTAGCATAATATTCTTTAGTTCTATTCATGTCACAAATGGCAAAAAAAATTACATCTTTTTTATGGCTGAGTGATATTCCCTTGTATATATATATTTCCCATCTTTACCAATTCATCTATTAATGACCACTTGGATTGCTTCCCTATCTTGGTTATTATAAATAATGCTGCAAATATATCTATCCTAATTAGTGATTTTGTGTTTTTTTTAAAAAACCTTTTATTAAAAAATTCTTGTTGGGACACCTGGGTGGCTCAGTTGGTTAAACATCTGACTTCACAGCTCACGAGTTCAATTCCTGCATTGGGCTCTGTGCTGACAGCTCAGAGCCTGGAGCCCCTGGGGGGATTCTGTGTCTCCCTCTCTCTCTCTGCCCCACCACCACTCATGCTCTGTTTCTCTCTCTCAAAAACATTTAAGAAAATAAAAATGCTTGCTTATTTTGAGAGTGTGTGCATAAGTGGGGGAGGGGCAGAGAGAAAGAGGGAGAAGAGGAGAGAGAATCTTAAGCAGGTTCCATGCTATCTGCATGGAGCCTGATAGGGGGCTTGATATCACAAGCTGTGAGATCAGGACCTGAGCCACAATCAAGGTTCAGAAGCTCAACTGACTGAGACACCTAGGTGCCACAGGGTTTTTGTTTTCTTTGGGTAAATATGCAGCAGTGGAATTATTGGCTTATACAGTATTTCTATTTTTAATTTTTTGAGAAAACTCCATATTCCAGAGTGGCTGTACCAATATACATTCCCATCAACAGTGCACAAGGGGTTCATTTTTCCCACATATTTGCCAACACTTCTTATTTTTTTTTATTCTAGCCATTCTAGCAGGTTTAAGGTGATCTGTCATTGTGGTTTTGATTTGCATTTTCCTGATGATTGATGTTAAGCATCTTTTCATGTATCTGGCCCTCTGTATGTCTCCTTTGGAAAATGTCTATTCAAGTCCTTTGCCCATTTTGTATTGGGTTATTTGTTAGCCTTTGTTATTGTTGTTGTTGTTGCTGTTATGTAAGTTCTTTGTATATTTGGGATATCAACCCTTTATCAAATATGTCATTTGCAAATAACTTCTCCCATTAAGTAGGTTGCATTTTTGTTTGTGGTTTCCTATGCTGTGTAATAGCTTTTTAATTTTGGTATAGTAGCAATAGTTTATTTCTGTTCTTGTTTCTCTTGCCTTAGGAGATATATCTAGAAAAATGTTGCTATGGCCAATGTCAAAAAAATTACTGTCTATGTTCTCTTCTAAAAGTTTCATGGTTTCAATTCTGACATTTAGGTTTTTTAAAAAATGTTTATTTACTTAGAGAGAGTGAGCATGTGTGTGAGTTGGGGAGAGGCAGAGAGAGGGAGAGAGAGAATCCCAAGAAGCTCCACACTGTGGAGCAAAATGTAGGGTTTCATTTCACAACCATGAGATTATGACCTGAGCCAAAGTCAAGAGCCCGACACTTCAATGACTCACATTTAGGTCTTGAATTCCTTTTCGGTTTATTTTCGTTTATGGTGTAAAAAAGTGATCCAGTTTCATTTTTTCTCCATGTGGCTGTCCAGTTTTCCCAGCACATTTTATTTAAGTTTTTAAAAATTAATTTTTAAATTTACATCCAAGTTAGTTATCAGATAGTGTAACAATGATTTCAGGAGTAGATTCCTAATGACCCTTACTCATTTAACCCACAACTCCTCCAGCAACTCTGTTTGTTCTCTATATTTAAGAGTTTCTTTTGTTTTGTCCCTCTCCCTGTTTTTATATTTTTGCTTCCCTTCCCATATGTTCATCTGTCTTGTATCTTAAATTACTCATATGAGTGAAGTCATATATTTGTCTTTCTCTGACTAATTTCACTTAGCATAATACCTCCAGTTCCAAACACATAATTGCAAATGGCAAGATTTCATTCATTTTGATTGCTGAGTGATACTCCATTATATATGTATACCACGTCTTCTTCATCCATTCATCCATAGATGGACATTTGGGCTCTTTCCATACTTAGGCTATTTTTGACAGCACTGCTATGAACATTGGGGTGTATGGGCCTCTATGAAACAGCATACCTGTATTCCTTGGATAAATACTTTGTAAAGCAATTGCCGGGTTGTAGGGAAGTTCTATTTTTAATTTTTTGAGGAGCCTCTATACTCTTTTTCCAGGGTAGCCACACCAGTTTGCATTCCCAATAGCTATGCAAAAGATATCCTCTTTCTCTGCATCCTCACCAACATCTGTTGTTGCCTGAGTTGTTAGTGTTAGCCATTCTGACAGGTGTGAAGTAGTATCTCATTATGGTTTTGATTTGTATTTTTCTGATCATGAGTGATGTTGAGCATTTTTTTCATGTGTCTCTTAGCCATCTGGATGTCTTCTTTGGAGAAGTGTCTATTCATGTATTTTGCCCATTTCTTCCCTGGACTATTTGGGGTTTTTTTGGGTGTTGAGTTTGATCATCTTTTTTAATAGAATTTGGATACTAACCCTTGATCTGATATGTCGTTTGCAAGTGTCTTCTCCCATTCTATCAGTTGCCTTCCAGTTTTGTTGATTGTTTCCATTGCTGTGCAGAGGGTTTTTATCTTGATGAGGTCCCAATAGTTCATTTTTTGCTTTTGTTTCCCTTGCCTCCAGTGGTGTGTTGAGTGAGAAGTTGATGCAGCAGAGGTCAAAGAGGTTTTTACCTGCTTTCTCCTCTAGGATTTTTGATGGCTTCCTCTCTTTTGTTTAGGTCTTTCATCCATTTTGAGTTTATTTTTGTGTATGGTGTAAGAAGTGGTCCAGGTTCATTTTTCTGCATGTCACTGTCCAGTTTTCCCAGCATCACTTGCTGAAAAGGCTGTCTTTATTCTGTTGGATATTCTTTCCTGCTTTGTCAAAGATTAGTTGGCCATATGTTTGTGGGTCAATTTCTGGGTTCTCTATTCTGTTCCATGGACCTATGTGTCTGATTTTGTACCAGTACCATACTGTCTTGATGATAACAGATTTGTAATACATATTGAAGTCCAGGGTTGTGATGCCTCTGGCTTTGATTTTCTTTTTCAAGATTGCTTTAGCTATTTGACATCTTTTCTGGTTCCATACAAATTTTAGGATTGATTGTTCTAGCTCTATGAAGAATGCTTGTGTTATTTTGATAGGGATTACATTGAATATGTAGATTGCTTTGGGTAGTATTAACATTTTAACAATGTTTGTTCTTCCAATCCAGGAACATGGAATATTTTTCCACTTTCAGTGTCTTCTTCAATTTCTCTCTTTTTTTTTATAAATAGTATATTTTCAAGTTGGTTTCCATATAACACCCAGAGCTCATCCCCACAAGTGCCCTCCTCCATGCCATCACCACCCTTCCCCTCCCCCCCATACCCATCAGTCCTCAGTTTGTTCTCCACATTCAAGAGTCTCTCATGGTTTGCCTCCCTCCCTCTCCCCCCTATACAATGTAGGCATGCTCAGCCTTTCATTTGTGTTTTCTGATTACTGAGCCTAAGACTTTCAATACTATGTTGAATAACAGGGGTGAGAGTGGGCATCCCTGTCGTGCTCCTGACCTTAGGGGGAAAGCTCTCGGTGTTTCCACGTTGAAGATGGTATTAGCGGTGGGTCTTTCATAAATGGCTTTTATGATATTGGGTTATAATCCTTCTATCCCTACTTTCTTGAGAGTTTTTATGAAGAAAAGATGCTGTATTTTGTCAAATGCTTTCTCTGCATCTATTGAGAAGATCATGTGGTTGTCCTTTTATTGATGAGATATATCACATTGATTGTAGATATTGAATCAGCCCTGCATCCCAAGTATAAATTGCACTTGGTCGCCATGAATAATTATTTCAGTGTATTGTTGGATCCGGTTGGCTAGTATCTTGTTGAGGACTTTTGCATCCATGTTCATCAGGGAAATTGGTTGGTAGTTCTCCTTTTTAGTTGGCCCTTTGTCTGGTTTTGGAATCAAGGTAATGCTGGCTTCATAGAATGAGTTTGGAAGTTTTCCTTCCATTTATATATATATTTGAAACATCTTCAAAAGAATAGGTATTAACTCTTTAAATGTTTTATAGAACTTCCCTGACAAGCCATCTGGCCCTGGACTCTTGTTTTCCTGGGAGATTTTTGATTACTAATTCAATTTAGGCTCTTTCCATAATTTGGCTCTGCTATAATTGTTGATAGCTCTGCTATAAACATTGGGGTATATGTGCCCCTATGAATCAGCACTTCTGTATCCTTTACAGCACTTCTGTAAATTCCTAGTAGTGGTATTGCTGGATCATAGGGTAATTCTATTTTTAATTTTTTGAGGAACCTCCACATTGTTTTCCAGAGTGGCTGCACCAGTTTGCATTACCACCAACAATGCAAGAGGGTTCCCCTGTTTCCAGATCCTCACCAACATCTGTGTTTCCGGAGTTGTTAATTTTAGGCACTCTGACCAGCCCAGCACCATTTATTGAAGAAACCGTCTTTTCTCCATTGTATATTCTTGCCTCTTTTGTCATAGATTAATTAACCACGTAAGCATAGGTTTCTAGGCTATCCTGTGCCATCTATGTGTCTATTTTTGTGCCAATACCATACTGTTTTGATTACCATAGCTTTGTAGTACAGTTTGGAATCTGTGAACATGATACTTCCGGATTTGTTCTTCCTCAAGATTGCTCTGACTGTTCAGGGTCTTTTGTGGTTCTACCCAAATTTTATGAGTACTAGTTCTGGTTCTGCACAAAATGCTATTGGTATGTGGTAGGAATTGCACTGAATCTGTAGCCTGTTTGGGATAGTGTGGACATTTTAACAAAATTCCTCTAATCGATGAACATGGTATACTTTTCCATTGATTTGTGTCATCAGCAATTTCTCTTATTAGTCTTATAGTTTTCAGAGTGCAGGTCTTTAACTTCCTTGGTTAAATTTATTCCAAGTCATTTTGTTCTTTTTGATGCAATTGTAAGTGGGATTGTGTTCTTAATTTCTCTTTTTGCTACTTTATTATTAGTGTATGGAAATGTGACAGATTTCTATATACTCATTTCCTGAAATTTTATTGAGTTCATTTATATTCAGTTTTTTTGATAGGGTATTTATGGTTTTTCTCTATATAGTATCATGTAATCTACAAATAGTTTTACTTCTTCCTTACCAGTTGAGATGTCTTTTATTTCTTTTTCTTGTGTGCTTACTGAACTAGGATTCTAGAACCATGTTGAATAGTACTGGTAGGAGAGGGCATCTTTGCCTTCATCCTGATTTTAGATGAAAAAGTTTCAGCTTTTTACTGTTGAGTATGATATCAGCCATGATTAGCCTTCATTACATTGACATATGTTCCCTGTATGTTCACTTAGTTAAGAATCTTTATCATAAATGGATGTTGCATTTGGTCAAATGTTTTTTATGCATCTATTAAGATGACCATAGAATTTTTATCCTTCATTTTGTTAATGTGCTGTATCACGTTAATTGATTTGCAGATATCAAACCATCCTTGCATCCCTGCAATAAATCCCACTTGACTGTAGCAAATGCTCCTTTTACTACATTGCTGAATTTGGCTTACTATTATTTTGTTGAAAATTTTTGCACCTGTATTCATCAGGGATATTGGCCTCTAATTTTATTTTTTTGTAGTATTTTCATCTGGTTTTGAGACCAGGGAATGCTGGCCTCATAGAGTGATTTGGAAGTGTTGCTTTCTCTTAAAATTTTTTGGAATAGTTTAAGAAGGATAAATATTAACTCTTCTTTAAACGTTTGGTAGAATTTACCTGTGAAGCCATCTGGTCCTGGACTTTTGTTGGATGGGAATTTTTTGATTACTTATTTAATGTCATTACTAGTAATTGGTCTGTTCAGATTTTCTACTTTTTCTTGATCCAGTCTTGGAAGATAGTATGTTTCAAGGATTTTATTCATTTATTCTAGGTTGTCTGATTTGTTGACATAAATTTTTGTCGTAGTCTCATAGTCCTTTATATTTCTGTCATGTTGGTCATAAGCTCTCCCCTTTAATTTATGATTTCACTTATTTGAGTCCTCTCTCTTTTTCTTGGGGAATATGGCTAATGGTTTACCAATTTTGTTAATATTTCAAAGGACATGCTCTTAGTTTCATTGATCTTTTTTCAATTCAAAGTTTATTTACTTATTTTGAGAAAGAGTAGAGTGAGGGGGGTAGAGGGGGAGGGAGAGAGAATCACAAGAAGGCTCTGCACTATTAGCATGGAGCTTGTTGTGGGCTCAAACCCAAGAATTCTGAGCCAAGTTGAACAGTTGGACACACAACCAACTGAGCCACCCAAATGTCCCTTTTCAAATTTTTTCTTAATTTTGATTTCATTTATTTTCACTCTGATATTTATTATTTCCTTATTTCTACTAACTTCAAGTTTTGTTCTTTTTGTAGTTCCTTTAGGTATAAGGTTAGATTGTCAGAGATTTTTCTCGGTTTTTTTTGAAGTAGTCTAGTATTGTTATAAATTGCCCTTTTAGAACTGTTCTTGAAATATCCTGAAGATTTTGGAACATTGTGTTTCTATTTTCATTTGTGTCCATATTTTTTTCATTTCTTTTTTGATTTCTTCCTTGACCTATTGGTTGTTTAGTAGGATATTGTTTTGCCTTCATGTTCCTGTTTTTTTTTTTCCCCAACTATTTTTGTCTTGTAATTAATTTATGGTTTCATGCCATTGTTGGGAAAGTTGCTTGATAGGACTTCAATCTTCTTAAATTTGTTGATACTTGTTTTGTGGCCTAATGTGATCTATTCTGGAGAATGTTTCCTGTACATTTGAAAAGAATGTGTGTTCTGTTGTTTTCTGGATGGAAATTTCTGTATGTATCTGTTAAGTCCATCTGATCTATTGTGTCATTTGAATCCTCTGTTTCCTTACTGATTTTCTGTCTGGATGATCTATTAATTGATGTAAGTGGAGGTGTTAAAGTCCCCTACTATTATCATATTCTCTCTTTATGTCAATTTCTCTATGTCTGTTAATAATTATTTAGCTGATCCTCTATTGGGTACATACATATTTATCATAGTAATATCCTCTTGTTGGATTGATCCATTTATCATTCTGTGATGCCCTTCTTTATCTATTGCTGTAAAGTTTATTTTGTCTAATATAAGTGTTGCTACCCCATTTTTTTTTTTGCTTCCATTTGCATGGAGTATCTTTTTCAGTTTGTATGTGTCTTTAGATGTGAAGTAAGTCTTTTGTAGGCAGTATGTATGTGTGTATACGCATGTATACATATATATACTGGCTTTTTAAATCAATTAAGTCACTATATGTCTTTTGATTGGAGGACTTAGTCCATTTACATTTAAAGTAATTATTGATAGGCATGTACTTATTGCCATTTTGTTAATTGTTTACTAATTGTTTTTGTAGTTATTCTGTTCCTTTCTCCTCTTGCTCTCTTCCCTTGTGATTTGATGATTATCTTTAGTGTTGTGTTTAGATTCCTTTCTTTTTCTTTTTTTTGTATTTAATATAAGTTTTTGGTTTGTGGTTACCATGAAGGTCATACATAACACCCTATGTACATAGCAGTCTATTTTAAACTGATGATCACTGAAATTTGAACACATCCTAAAAGCACTATATATTTACTACTCCCTAACTTTTGATGTATGCGATGTCACATTTTAATATTCTTATTTTGTGTTTTCCTTTACTAATTATTATAGATATAATTAATTTTACTTTTTTTCAAAAATTTTATTTGTTTTGAGAGAGAGAGAGAGCATGCATGTGATTGGGGAAGAGGTGGCGGCAGCGGGGGGAGGGAGGAGAGAGATCTCAAGCAGGCTCTGCACCGTTAGCACAAAGCCCCATGTAGGACTTGATCCCATGAACTGTGAGATCATGACCTGAGCCAAAATCAAGAGTAGGATGCTTAACCAACTAAGCCACCCAGGTGTCCCTAATCTTACTACTTTTGTCCTTCAACCTTAATACTATCTTTATAAGTGGTTGATTTACTATCTTTACATTTGCTTTTACCAGTGAAATTTTTTTTCATAATTTTCTTCTTGTTATGGCAATGTATTTTTTGTTTAAGTCTCTTTAACATTACTTGTAAGCCTGGATTAGTGGTGGCAAACTTTTTAAACTTTTGTCTGGGAAACTCTTTATCTTTCTTTTTTTTTTTTTAAGTTTATTTATTTTGAGAGACAGATAATGTGAGCTGGGAGGGGCAGAGAGAGGAAGAGAGAATCCTCAGCAAGCTTCACACTGTCAGCTGAGAGCCCAACAGAGGACTTGGTCCATGAACTGTGAGATCATGACCTGAGTCAAAACCAAGAGTCAGACATTTAACTGACTGAGCCACCCAGGTGCCCCATATATGTCTTTTAAATTCTGAATATTACCTTTGCTGGGTAGTGTTTTGGTAGAAAGTTTTTTTCCTTTTAGTACTTTGAACATATCATTCCACTTCCTTTTGTTCTGCAAGTTTTTGCTGAAAAATCAGCTGATAATCTTATGGATGTTCCCTTGTACATAACTAGTTGGTTTCTCTTGTTGCTTTTAAGATTGTTTCTTTATCTTTAAATTTTTATATTTAAATTATTCTATGTCTTGGTGTAGACATCTTTGGGTTCATCTTGTTCGGGGTTCTCTTTGATTCCTGAACCTGGATGTCTGTTTCCTTCCCCCTGTAGGGAACTTTTCATCTATTATTTCTTCAGCTAAAGTTTCTGCCTACCCCCGCTCCTTCTCTCTGTTCTTCTGGGATCCGTATAATGTGAATGTTAGTACACTTGATGTTGTCCCAGAGGTACTTTAACCTAGCTTATTTTTTTTAATTGCTTTTTTCTTTTTTACAGTTCTGTTTAGAGAATTTCTGTTACTGTGTCTTCCACATCACTGACCTATTCTTCTGCATCCTTTAATCTGTTGATTCCTTTTACAGTATTTTTCATTTAAGCTATTATATTCTCCAGCTCAGATTGGTTCTTTTTATTGTGTTTTTTATATTTTCTTTGTTGAAATTCTCATTGAGTTTATCCACTCTTTTCCCACATTCAATGAGCATCTTTACTATTACTTTGAATTATTTATCAGGTAGATTGCTTATCTCCATTTCATTTAGTTCTTTTTATGTGATTTTTTTAAATTAGTGTTTATTTTTGTGAGACAGAAAGGCAGAGTGCAAACAGGGGAGAGGCACAGAATCTGAAGCAGGCTCCAGGCTTGTGGTGGTCAGCACAGAGCCCAACATGGGGTTCAAACTCACGGACAGTGAGATCATGGCCTAAGCCGAAGTTGGACATTTAACTGACTGACCCAGGCGCCCCTCTGATTTTTGTCGTTTGTTTGCTTGTTTGTTTAGAATATATTCATCTGTCTCTTCATATTATCTGACTCTCTGTGTTTGTTTCTATGTGGAAACAGATTAGCTATGTCTCCTGGTCTTGAAGGGAGTGGTGTCATGTAGAAAGTGTCCTGTGCCCCCAGAAATGCAATCTCTCTTGGTCATGAGAACCAGTTACTCCAGGGGTATATGTGTCCTCCTGTTAATGATGGAGCTGTAAGTGATGCAAGCACAATGGTGGGAATGGCTGGCTGAGGCATGCTGTAGGTCCTGCAGATGTATGCGTGGGTGGCCTGGCTCCCCGCTCCTTGGGGCAGGGGTCACTTTGGAGGTACATGGCCCTGATCAAGGCTGCCTGTTTGGTGCTACAGGAAGGGAGGTGCTTCGGAGGGGTGGCTGCTAGGAAAGGTGTTGGGGGCAAGGGTGGTCCATGTGGGAACACTGGGGCATAGTAATTGGTGCTCAAGAAGTAGATGGAGAGTGTTAGAACTAGTGCCTACTAGCATTGGCCGGTTAGGATAAAGGAGGGTAAGGAAAAATGTCACCTTTCAGTATTTCTGTTTCCAGGAAAAGTTCCCATGGATCCCTGGTTCTCTGGCATATGCCCTAAAATTAGTCAATAAATCTTCCTGTATGGCCCAGGGCTTTTCATTGTTGCCTCTGCTGGATCTTAGAATAAGTGAGATTGTGTGTGTCCCTTTAAAAGTGGCGTCTCAGTTTCCTATAGCCCTCTGCCTCTCTAAGTTAAGCTCCATTGATTTTTCAAAACTAAATATTATGGGAGCTCATTTTCTTGGTGCACCAAACCATGTGGTTTGCTGTGTCAGGGATTTGATTTTGACCAGCACATGCCTGCTCCCCCTACCATTTTTTATTTTTTTTTAACGTGTGTAAGAGCTGTTTTGTGAGTCTTCAGAGGGAATTGTTTTATATGTAGTTCCTGCCTTGGTGTGTTCATGGGAAGAGGTGAGTTCAGGATCTTCCTGCTCCACCATATTCCCCTTGCTCTCTATTTCTGAGCCTTTCTGATGTCCTTTGGCTTTATCTTGGTTTCTCAAACCTGGAGGTTCTTTGAAGAGAGAAGAAAGATGATATCTATTGACCGCTACTAATTTCTTTGCATTTTCTTAAGCTTTATTGACCACCCTTTTGTATCTACTTCTTTCCTTCTCTTATTCTTGAGGTTTTAGACTTTCTCCTTCCTCAACTCATATTCTAGTAGGATTTTAGAAAAGAATGGCGAAAAATGTGTATGTCAATCTATCCTTTTTTTTAAAATTTTAATGTTTTATTTATTTCTAGGAGAGAGAGAGAGAGACAGTGTGAGCAGGGGAGAGTCAGAGAGAGAGGGAGTAACAGACTGAAACAGGCTCCAGGCTCTGAGCTGGCAGTCAGCACAGAGCCCGACGTGGGGCTCGAACCCACGAACCGCGAGATCATGACCTAAGCGAAAGTCGGACGCTTAACCGACTAAGCCACCCAGGCGCCCCTCAATCCATCCTTTTTAAGTGGAAATTGAACTGATGATTTCTTTTTATTTTTCAATAGTTAACTTTGCTATTGTTAGTTATTTGAGTTTGTTAGTTATTTGAGTTTGCTAGACTTTCATTAACTAGAGACATTTGGTTTCATCTTGGAAGACCCATAAAGATATTTTTCAAGTTTAAGAATTTGTCTTTAAAAGAGTTTCTTCAAGGAGTTGATAACTTCCCATGTTCAAAGCTTGCATGAGTGAGCAATACATCCATTTAAGAGATGGGGTAGAAAGTTTTAAGAATCTGGACTTACCAGCTTGGAGCCAGAGGCCTTTCACATACCCAATAAGTCTACTATAGAATATTGTTGAGCTATAATAGTTGTTAAAAGCCTACATATCTCTCCAAGTCCTAGTTGTCAGGTCTCCTGTGCTCTGCATTTATGTATCTATAGTCATAGGGTATTTTCTCTGGGTATGTCTCTGGGTATTTTCTCCTCTTTCCTGAGATTCCATGTTAATCTGCCTCTTCTTCTACCTCTTATATTTCTTTGTCCACTTAAAATATTCTCATATAGCTGCTTCTGTAATAGCATGGTGTGTTCCTTGTATCATTTCAGTTTTTACTACTCCAGAGACTCTATAGGTATGAAAGATTTTAGAAATCATCTAGTGGCTTCAAACTTGTATTCTACAGATTAAAAAAGATGCTTTTTTAAAAAACAAAATCTTAGGGAAAAGGCTGGCATGTGAAACAGGATGAGAGCTACTCTGTAGGGAAGTAAATTTGACCGTATCCACTTCAGGCAGATAGTTTAAACACCACTGATCCTTTTTAACTCTCATTTTAAACACAAGTCTCTGAGTCCCTGAGAGGGAAAGAATTTGCACAAGGTCATCAAGTAGATTAGTCCAGGATTTGAATCAAGGCCTTCTTATACAGTAGCAGTTGCTCTAGATGGACAAATCATGACACCTGAAGGGTGATTGTGGAGACTCTATAGTTAATGGTCAAACAGTGGCTGCCTCCTATTAACTGGGTTATCTTCTTTGTTGGAAGCCTCATAACCTTGCACTCTGTCTATAATCTTGTATGAAAAATTATAATAATTCTTCCTGAAATAGCTTGCTTCCTGCCCCAGTATCTGTATACTGCTGGTTTGTTAATTTTAGTTTGTGAGACCTACTTTAGTTTCAGAGACCTAGTGATGACCACTATCATGCCAGGCTTCTTTGCTGTTCAATAGATGCTAATAAACCATAATCTGCCATCCTAACAATCACTGCTGCCTGAACCAAAATGCAAGGGCAAAGATTACTTTGGTCTGAATTGGATTTGAAAAGGCTGAAAGAACAGGCTTTGAGTGTGCAGTGGAAATGCCAGTTGAATATTAATTATAGTGACACTGCTGGTCTGCGGAAGGTACAATGGTTCGGCAATGAGCACCAGAGAGGGACGACAGAATGCACACAAGATGCTTCTACATGTAGAATCCAGGAGTGTGGCTTCAAACAGAGTCCAGGGAGCCTCGGGTAGTTTTCTGCAGCTTTCCTGGTTTTCAGAGGTCTTTCTGGCCTTCTAATTTGCTCTTTTTATTTACTTCTCAAAATCACCAGGATGACTTGGCCAGGAGCTATCTTAAGGGCAGGTTTTAATTAGTGGCTTGGGGATTCAGAAAGTGGCAATGAGGTGGATTGGGGTTCCATAATCTTTCTGCCCCACTGATTATTTCCCACATTTTAGGAATTAAATACTCCTGTCTACCATGATCCAGACACATAATTACAACCGTTCTCTTTACTTGGTGGATATCTACACATAAACACACAGAGCCTTAATAGCATGGGGTGGGAGTGGGCGGGGATAGTGGTTTGCTTATGGATGTACCAAGCTGTAGGCAAGTAATAATTTCCATATACCTCAACCCCTGGCAAACTTTTAAATTATGTATATTGAATAATTTCCTACAGATCTAACTGCCTGATAGATTGTGTGACTAATTGTTTCTTTCCACTTAAAATGGGAGCCTCCTGGTAGGCTGTATGTTTTGGTGCAATTATGTTGCCCAGACCAGGGTTGAGGGCATTTTAGCCCCCTGAAGAGTGTGCTAATTGTACTGAAGTATGTTGCCTGGTGTGTGCCTCATTGCTGTAGTGGTTTTAACGGAACTTCTAATTAAAAATAAGAAGAGAGGCAGGGCTGGGTGCATTTCTCCCTCATCAGGGGTTTAGGCAGGGCCCCTTTGAGCATGGCAATGTGAGACTTCCCATAGTGGGAGCCAGCTAGGGGAGAAATTAATGTGCTTCTGGTATGGTTTGTCTAGTAGGCACAGACAGGCTGTTGGAGCTGTAATTAGAGCTAGGGCAATGTCATCATGTCTTCCAGGGTGCCAGTCCTTCTCCCAGGCTCTGTGTCAGGGTTTGGAAGGTGTGCCTATGGAGAAGCTGGGAGGAAATGAGGCTGGAAAGCTTAGGTGGGTGGAGGTACAGATGAGGCCTTGAGGGAGTTTGTGAGACAGAACTGTGGAAGATTACATGATGTGCTATTTACCAAAGACCAGGCTTTCCTGGTTGTTAGTTACAGTGGGCTGGGAATCTGGTCTGGATTTGGAATACTGTTCCTACCTCTTACTAATAGTGCATCTTTGTATAAACTACCTAACTTTTCTAAGTCTCAGTTTGCTTACTTGTAAAATGGAAATAAAAATACCAATTAAAATTTTGATGCTATTTTGGTGTTATCATGGACATAGAATACAAGAATGTGTACATCTCACATGGACAGTAATTTTTTTTCTCCTATGTGGGCCTCCACTTTCCCATTGCTCTACTTCCTTCTACCCAGACTGGTGTTACCAGAAACATTAGCAGAATGGAAACATAAATTGTTTATTTATAACTGAGCCCAATGGCCCAAAGTAGAAGAGGGAAAAGGGAGCAAAAGAGAGGTTGGTCATCCCTGTGGGGTGAACCTTAGCTTAGTTGTGCTGTTTGACCTCAAGGAAGGAGGAAATGGAAGAGAGAGAGAAGTCAATAATGTGTCTGGAGCCATTTTTAAGATTAAGCCCTCAAGAACCACTGATTTTCCTGGAACACTGACCATTGTGTCATCTTCTGATCTTTGCCTTTAGGAAGAGAAGGAGGATGAGGCCAAGGCAGAGACCTCTTGGTGTGAGGAGAGGCAGAGGAAATATCTCTCCCTACCTCTGCCTCCTGGATTTCTAGTCAGGAGTAGATGAGAAAACATTCTTATTTCCTGAAAACATTCTTTTATTTATTTATTTATTTATTTATTTATTTATTTATTTATTTATTTTTTTTACAAATAGTTTATTGTCAAATTAGTTTCCACATAACACCCAGTGCTCATCCCCACAAGTGTCCTCCTCTATGCCCACCCCTTCTCCCCCTCACATCCACCAGTCCTCAGTTTTTGTCAGCATTCAAGAGTCTCTCATGGTTTGCCTCTCTCCCTCCTGAAAACATTCTTATGAGCTGGTCCACTACTATCATTGGCCAAGGGTTGGTTCTATCCCTAGGATGAATCATTTGGGACCTGTCACCTCAGGCTCTAGCATTCTAGCAGGATGATTAAAAAAAGAAAAAGATCTGAGTAACTAGAAGTGTCTGTATTGAGTTCTGTAAGTAATGTGCAGAGAGCTTTGGGAGTTCAGTGACTAGGGATAGCTTTTTGGAAGAAGTGGTCTTCAGAGGGCTAAATTTGAGATTCAAGCCTTGAGCAGGCATTTTAGATAGAGGAGATGGCTCCAACTAAAGGCATAGAGGTTGGAAATTATAAAATGTAGTTATATAATGGCAAGCAATTAGGTTTCCTTGAACATGGGCTCTGAACCTGGCAAGGTAGATCAGGGCCAAGTGATGGAGGTCCAGTATATACCTGGCTCAGGAGTTGGGGCATAAGTAGAGCACACAGCTCTTATTTCCTTTGGGGGTTATCTTAATATACTTCAGATTTCTTTTCTAACACCTGCTTACTCTTCTTGCTCACCATCCCCAAGCTGTATTTGTGATTTGCTAATACTTAGCCAGTCAGCAGGTCTCCAATTGACTTACTAGTGCCTTTAATTATCCTTTAAAAGAGCTGATTAGTCTGGTTTCTAACACATCTACTTGAAAAAAGATTTCTTATTGATAGGTTGAGTGAAAGCTTCAAGGACATTTAAGAGTAAACTGAGTATGTGTTCTCCCAGGCAAGAATCATGAATTCAGAAAAATCTGGGGGCCTTAAAAGTCTCTGGCCAATCCCCTAATTTTACAGATGGAGAAAGAGAGGGGAAGAAAACTTTCACAATAAGAAATTTGTAGATTTGGGGGCCCAGATCTCCCGACTCTAAATTCAGTCAGGACTCTTTTCACTATATTGTGGAAGGAGTGTAGCTTAATGGTTAATATTTTGGACCCTGAAGTTGGGCAACTTGGGGTTGGATTTCAGGTTTTAGCCACATACTTGCCTGTTGACTTTGGGTAAGTTATCAAACATCCGTTTACTGCTCTATATAATGGAACAAGGAAGCCAAATGGAAAAACACATTAGCATTTGCAGGGAACCAAAAAAAGAAGGTATATTCTGTTTGTCCTATCACAAGAGCTGATGGCAAGGTCATCACTTCCAGGGCGTGAAGCAAGGGCTTTCTAAAGAAAGGGTCTTCTGGTCAGAAGTGTCTATCCCCTACCCGTCTGCTCTGGCCTGCCACCCTGCCTAAACTCCCATGCCTGCTTACTCTTTAGTACCCAAAGAAGAGATGAGTTATGAAAATCTCTCATTAGGTCATGATATTCATTAACACCATGGCCTGAAAGACATCCTCTGATTATTCTGAGCCAACTGATTGCTTTTACCAAATGGGCCCATTCAACTATTAAGGGTGCCCCATAAGTTTTATTTTCAACATGGAATATATCTTCTAAATTACTATCTTCCAGCCACCTGGGGCAACGTCGTGAGGTATCTGAGGGTAGCAGAGGTGATTCCCCTTCTCTGTCAAGTTCACCCTCTTGTCTGAACCATGTATTGTCTATCTGGTTCCTTGTTCTTTAAAAAGAAATGCTTGGGGGTGCCTGGGTGGCTTAGTTGGTTAAGCATCCGACTTTCGCTTAGATCATGATCTCGCGGTTCGTGGGTTCGAGCCCCGCGTCAGGCTCTGTGCTGACTGCCAGCTCAGAGCCTGGAGCCTATTTCAGAGTCTGTATCTCCCTCTCTCTCTCTGACCCTCCCCTGCTCACACTGTCTCTCTCTCTCTCTCCTAGAAATAAACTAAAAAAAAAAAGAGAGAAATGCTTGGCTAGAAGCACAGAAATGTTAAGCTGCCCCAGGTTCTTGTACTTCTCTCTTGAAAGAGAAGTCTCACTGCCCAACACACTGGTCTGTTACAAATGGAGAAAGTAAATGGATGATTCTTTTCAAACATTTGTTTTTGCAAAAGGGAAGGGATAAAAGCATATGCATTCCCTCCCTCCTGCCCTTTTCTCTTTTTCTTTCTTCTTTCTCTCTCTCTCTTCCTTTCTCTCTTTCTCTCTCCCTCCCTCCCCCCTCTTTTCTTTTTCTTCTTTCTCTCTCTCTGTTCCTTTCTCTTTCTCTGTCCCTCCCTCCCCCCTCTTTTCTCTTTTTCTTTCTTCTTTCTCTCTTCCTTTCCCTCTCCCCTCCCCCTGGTTTCGCTCCCCCTGCTCGCCTCCCCCCCGCTCGCTTCCCGCTCCGCCGCCCCCGCCGCCCCCCCTCTCCCGCTTCCGCGCTCCTCCTCCTCCCGCCTTCCGCTTCCGCTCCTCCTCCCGCCTCCCCCTCCCCCTCCCCGCTCCCTGCCCTCCCGCTCTCGCCCGCTCCCCTGCCCCCTCCCAGCCTGCCCCGCTCCCCCTCCCCTCTCCCCCGCTCTCGCCCTGCTCCCCTCCTCCCGCCCTCGCTCGCGCTCCTCCTCCCGCCCGCTTCCGCCTCCCCTCCCCCCCTCCCGCCCGCTTCCGCTCCCCTCCCCCTCCCCGCTCCTCCTCCTGCTCCCTGCCCTCCCGCCTGCTCCGCTCCTCCCCACTCCCCCTCCCACAATGGATGGGTTGTTTTGAAGGCAGGATTGGAGGCTCAGAAGCAGCAGCAGATGGTGGGGCCTCAAGATTCATTTTTGCCCCTGCAGATGGAAGAAGAGAATTTGACTTACTGGTACAACCCTAGCCTTCAACCCTAGGCTGCCCTTTGAGACATAGGGTGATATGAGGAGTTCTGAAGGATTCCACGGTGAAACGGATCTACCCTGACTCACCTGCTATGTGGCCTGATAGTTTGAAGATTTTACTCCTTTGCAATAATAGTCTCATGTTTAAATGTGCAAGTAGCTCTGGAAAGATTTGCCAGTTAATCTCTGGCTGATGAAATAGTTGAAAAGCCCTCACTGCATGGTTAGGAGACCCCAAGTCCAGTCTCAGTTCTAATTCTAAATACCTAGTAATCCTTGGGCTCATATCTGTTATCTGAGTGTTGTCATTTGCATCTGCAGGAATATCTTTCACCACATCTTGTGGGATAGAGATTAGTTGGGGTAGGAAAATCCTGTAATACTGAGGGGAAAAAACACTTTTCCTTAAAGTTCAGTTAAGTGTCTGGTCAGCCAGCTTCCCTTTGTTGAACTGGGTCTGAGGGCAGGCCCTGAGGATAATGTCACCTCCCAGGTGGTCTTGGTTCCTGAGATCCCTGGGCTTGTTTTTCCTCAGGCCCAACCTGTGAGAGGCTGGCCTCTCTTGAAGACAGACTGTGAAGGCAAAAATAGTGGCAGTTTAAATTTTTTTAAGTGTGTTTATTTTAAGAGAGAGAGTGCACAAGCAGAGGAGGGGCAGAGACAGAGAATCTCAAGCAGAGAATCCCCTGCACTGACGACATGCAGCCCGAAGCCAGGCTTGAACCCACAAAACAGGAGATCATCGGGTGAGCTGAAATCAAGAGTCAGATGCGCAACTGACTGAGCTACCCAGGAGCAAGGTGACAGTTTGAATATCGGCAGAGGAGGGGCTTAGGGGCGGTGATATTCATGGAAGGGGCTACTGGAAACTCGGTGCTTTATTTATAGAGTAAACAGCTGTGTTTAAGGGGAGAGGGGGGGAGGTGTTGATGGAGATCATAGGAGACTAAGGTTGCTCTTCCCCACTTGTTAGACACTTCAGCATCTCTAGTGAGACTATGGCCTTTTTGAGAGAAAGAGATATCCTGACTCTGGCTTCCCTCCTGACAGCTGGAGAGAGTGGCTGTCCTGGCCCTGCTTTAGGTATTTGCTCCTCCTTACTATCCACTGATCTGAAAAAGGCAACCAGGGACTTCAAAAAGGCTTGGGTGGTTCATCATCTTCCCAAGTAGTGTTGCTCTTCTCCTGCCTGCTATACTCCTTCTGAGACCAGCCCCCATCAATGAGTTTCTTCAATGGCCAGAGTCACAACACTGTTGAGCACTGCTATGTGCTGAGCACTTGGAGCACAGCAGAGAACAAGATTGCAGGGTCTCTCCCTCCTGGGATCTTTCACCATGTGTGTGAGTGATAGAGAATCAGACAGTTGCACAGGCAGTAAACCAAAGGCTTTGATTGCACAGGGGCATTTCTGCACTGTAACCTCCCCCAAATAGCTCTTAGAACCACTGAATGTTAGAACCAGTCCGGTTTCCACTTTGAGCATTTGAGAAAAACCAAAAGAACCTCAGTTTGAGGTTGAAACCTGATGAAGGGGTTTGTCCAGAGTTACAGTGGATACCACTGGCAGAGTGGACCTGATATCTGGGCTCCTGACTCCTGGCTCAATTCCTCTTCTATCTTGTTTACCCTGTACTAGCTACAGAAGAGTCCTAAGAAGCAGCAGCTTCTCCACCGATGCTAGGTGGCACCAGAACGCCTTTGAACAAAAAGGCTCCTGTGTCAGCTCCTGTCTGGTAATGCCTGGATTCACCTGTGGAGGCCTAAAGTTGGGATGGGCCAGACTCATTTTGTAGTGCTCTCAAAAGGCCTGCTTGCCCCAGCTCACAATCCCCACTTGTTTTTCTTTTTAAGTTTAATTTTGAGAGAGAGGGAGTGCTTGTGTGCGAGCAAGCAAGCAGAGGAGAGGCAGAGATAGAGGGAGAGGATCCCAAGCAGGCTCTGTGCTGTCAGTACAGAGCTTGGCACCATGTTCTAACCCACTTAGCAGTGAGAGCATGACCTGAGACGAAACCAAGAGTCTAACATTTAACCACTGAGTCATGCAGGCACCCCCATCCCCACCTTCTTTATCAGTGAAATCCTCACTGGGTCAGAGGTAGGTGTGTGTGCGTGTGTGTGCACGCGCATGCCTACCTCTGTCTGTCTGTCTGTCTCTCTCCCCCCAAACCCCCCACCTCACCAATTTCCCAGGAGAATTTGCTTTTGTGTGATTGATTCCTCCTGGGGCTCTCAGTGCAGGAAAGTTATGACTAGGTGATCAGCTCACCGGAAGGTGGTATTTTAGGGATGTGCAGGTATGAATTTTAGTTCTTAGCTGTTAGTGTTTTCTTAGGCTTTTGTCTGGGTGCTCATTCCAGCTGAATACGGTGTGGTCTTCTCTGGGCCACATTGTCAGTCTGTGACAGAATTGTGGTGGAATTCTAGCTAACTAAATACTGAACTACCTTGCCTCTCAGGAGAATGGAAAAAAATCAGACCCTCTGTTATCTGGTTCCTATCTGCCTCTTCAGCCACATCTTGTAGTTTTGTAGCTAGGAGTATAGACTCTGGTTTCAGACACTTGAATGCTGTCTCCCCACTGGTTAATTGTGTGACTGTGTCCTACTTATGTAGCTTGACTTTGCCTCAGTTTCTCCTTTTGTGATGTGATGGATTGAAAATGGCCTCAATTGTCTTTGCAGATCCTCCCATTAGAGTATGTTTTCCCAACCCCTTGAAACTGGGCTGGCTTTGTGATTTATTTGATAGAATAGAGAGGCACTGATGGTGTGAATTCTTAGCCTAGGTCTCAATAGGCTTTGTAGATAATGTTCTCACTTCCAGAACATTACTGACACGTGACACTCTTGGCTGATATTCTTAAGGATGGAAGATCCCAGCCATCCCACCTTAAATAGAATTGTGAGAACATAAGTCATTGTATTAATCCACTAAATTTTGCAGGGAAGAGGAGTGGTTTGCTATGTCACAGAAACTACCTGAAATAGTGGAGAATAACAGTATCTATCTTGGAGGGTTGCTTTGAGGTTTACATGATGTGAACTTAGTCTAGTGTCTAGCACACAGTACAGTTGTTACTATTAACATTATTATGGAGTCGCTATCTTTTTTATTTGGGTTCTAGTCACAGTGACCTTCCCCCCCCCCTTTTTTTTTTCTCCTCCTCCTTCTGTATACCAAACTCTTCCTTTTAGGGCTTTCATGATTAGTTGTCTCCATTTCAAATGGCCCTTATTTTCATGGTTGAAGTCTCCTCTTTTCCATGGAAAGATCTTTTTCTGATCACCCTGGGAACCGCCCCCCCCTTCTCTGTTCTTCTTTCTCCTCATGGAGTACAATTATCCCATTTATTTCCTCGATTAGTGTCTATCTTCCCTTTTAGGTTGTAAATCCCTTGAGGGCAGGAGGTAAGACTGTTTTGTTGCCTATTTTATCCTTCCTGCCCAACACAGTGCTGTGTATAGCAGGCACTCACGTGATATTTTCAGAATAAGTGACTGAAAAGAGGCACCTTTTCAATCAATCTGGAATTGAGGCTAGTATTAGGCTTCCAGCAAGAGGAGAGTAGCCAGGTCAGAGTTTCAGACAGAGGAGACTGTGCTGCTGCTTCTAATTCCTACAGACATTTTGGTTTGTGTCACACTGTCATGTTGGATCAGATATGTTTCTGATAGTCTGTCTGACAAGGTATGAGTTTAAGACAGGGACTGAGTTCCTCATAGCCCCTAGCACATCACAGGGCATCTAGTGGGGGCTTAACAGGAGTTTATTGGATAGATAAATGGATGGACAGATGACTAGAATAAATGAATGAGTGTGAAGAAGGATGGATGAACAAATGAGATGGTGCCCAGAACTGCAGGTAATTATGGAAAACAATATTTATTTTTTTTTCTAATAAAGGAAAACACATTTCCAGTCAATCAGTAAAAGATCATAAAAATATAAACATTAAGTACAATCATTAGCATAATGTTATAGGAAAAGTTGTTATAACTTTTTCCCCTAAGATGGCATGTTGGACGGTCACAGTTGCTTTGATGTCAAAGGTGTGGAAGAGTAGGTGATCAGCTATCTCACATGGCCCAGGGCTGAGGAATTTTTCAGTACTAAAAGTTAGAAAACCCCAGGCAAACTGGGATAGTTGGTCATGTAAGAAAGGGTGCAACATCACAATGTTGGGTATGGCTTGGCATTTAGGTACAGTGGTCGGATATTTTCATGACTTTCCTATCACCTTGTTTCCTTTTAGCTCTTAAATAAAAATTCCCATGTTATTGTTGAGGGTGTTACAACTTTCAAAGGTTTTTCACATCCCTTATATAATTTTGACTTGATCCTTTTACCAAGTCTAGGAGGTAGGGCAGTTCTAACCTAATTTGGAGGTGTGGCATCTTGCTTCAAGGCTCCAGGCTCCTAGAGAGTACAACAGCAACAATTCAAATTCAGATTCCCTGAGGCCAGATTTCTTCCAACTATTCTCTTCCATTTTGAAACATCCTACTTGTCTCAATATGACTTGGAGGAATGGAAGGGAATAAATGGGGAAAGGGAGGACCCTGAGATCCAAGTTTTGGCTCAATCTTCTCCTTTGGAAAAATACATATCATTACTGCTTTGCCTGATGTGTTTACCTAACAATCTCCATGAAGGATTCTCCTGTTGGCCATTATTGGTAACATTATGGGGCACAGTCAGTAAAAGATATACAATGTATTGGCACCAGGATAATGCTTTAAATGGGCCCTCCAGTTCAGGTTTGTCAGCAGAATGGTCAATGGATGAACTCCATTTGCCATTTGCCAACTTGATTGTTGAGATCTTTTTGTACATCTTTGCTGATGGGTTACTCAAGTGTTAAGTCAACTTTGTGTGTGTGTGGGGTGCTATGACTCTCAGGCTCAAAGACTTGTCACAAAAGTTACATCCATCCCTGATACACAGGGATTTTGCTGAATATATGGGTACTATCTTAAAGAGGAGAGGGTGCAGTAGCCTCCTCTGGCTTAAAGACTAGGGATAGGCTATCCTTGCCCATAGTAGACCTGAATTCTCTTGATAGCCTCTTAGAATTCTATTAGCCATTTTTAAAATTTTAACACTTTTTTCAGCTCCTTTATATTTTGGCACATATAACCTCCACGGATAGGAATTTTGTGTAATTCTTTTACCTCTGAAGTGAGACTTCCTCTGATTCTCCGTAAGGTAACTAAAGCATGGGCTGGTGTCTTCCAGGTCTTTAAGGTGTAATTGTTTGGGCTCAATGTTGCTCTGTCATACATACTATTCTGGGTACAGGTATATTAAAGTCTACCAATCTGAGAGTTGAATGAAGGTGAGTACTTGTATTTAAAAATCAATAAATAGCTTCGAAGGAGGCTCCTATTCTCTTGGTACAGACTGTGGACATATGGTCCATTAGCTAAAGTTGGGGTTTCCAGTGCACCCACTTGCTTTAGCAGTCCTTTCTGCCTCTTACACTAGCTGTGGACCTATAATTCTCAGAAGTCTCTGTGACAGTTAAAATCTAGTTTTCATCTTAAGATATGGTTTTCTTTGGTTAAGAGACAAAAAACCCAATTCTTTAAGAATGAAAGAATTCATATACTCAAGATGAAGTGCCTGTGTGTATAGGTCTCTTCTGAAACTTTAACTTGGCACAATGAGGTGAGGTGATGGCTTGACAAGCCCAAAAACTTCCATATACTGAGAAATTGCCTGGGTAAATGTATCTCTTGGAATCTTGGAAAAGTATGGCCTAGTTGCATTGGCCATTGGCTATACTTATCTAGAGGGCCACAAGAATGTCTCTGGGCTAAAAAAGTTTAAAACTCAATGATTTAGAAACATAGCTTCCTTGTAAAAATTCTGTTGGTATGATCTGTTACTTGGCAGCAGGAGAAATGTAGAGGTTGACTGGTTTTCCAGTCCTTTTATGTCAAAGCCCTTGAGGCCAGCACTTTGTTCTAGGAAGTCAAACCTGGTCAGGAGAAAAGAATGACAGATACATCCTTTCCTCCATGAAGAGGAAGAATCATGGGTTAATCAGGCCATTGATTGGGTGGCTTCCTCTGAGTTTATATAGATATCCACAGGCCATTCATATGGTCAGTGAACTCTGGGATTGGCAATGACTGCTTGAGGGCCAGTATTGCTCAGTCTGTCCACTTGAGTAGGCTCCAGAAGCCATTGCCCTCCTGGCCCCAGAAGAAGGTATTCCCTGGATTAGAATTTAGCTGAGGACTCCCATTGGCATGGGTCATACCTCAGATGGTCTCTGCTGCATTTCTCTCCATGCAGCACCCAGTCTTCCTTGCACTTGTGAGGGTTAGAGCTCTTTGGGGGTGCTGGCTGGGGTGAAGTCCTGTTCTGGGACAGGTGACACTGGATGGTGGGTGTGCTGAGCCTCTCCAGGAGTGGGGTCAGGCCTCTGTCTGCTTCTCCAACTCTGGATTTCTAGATCTCTTTTGTCCATTGGGAGTCTGTCGATTTTCTCCGCTTTTAAGATCAGAGACTTCCCATAAGTCCCTTGTAGAGATAAGAAAAAGTACCTGGTAGGAAATAAAAGCATAAAGGTATTTTGATTTTTGTTGGCTTCTTGAATTTCAACATTGAAAAGGACCTTAGAATCTAACTCTCCACACAGGATGAGATTCTTTGTTACACTCCCATTGGCTATCAAATCTATGTCTACACCAGGTACCTCTGGTGTTGGGGAGTTCAACAAAACATAATAGTTAACATTTATTATGTACCAGGGCTATCCTAAGTGATTTAGGCATTAACTTATTTCATTCTTACAACAATCCCATGCAGTTGGTACTTTTGGTTCCCTGTATATACAGATGAGGAAACTGAGGCACCAAGAGATTCAGTGATTTGTCCAGAGCCACACAGTGATGGAGTGATGATCAGAACCAAGCAACTGTGGATCCCAAGGCTCTTGTCTGCCATGTACAAGGTGGTCCATTCTATTTATGGGCAATTCTAACTCAGGAAAATGTACTTGCTTTGTAATGTCAACACTTTGTGGAACTTATTAATTTTTAAGTAGTTTCTAAATACATATTCTTTCCCTAAATCTGTGGGTTGACTTGACAGCATCATTGTATTATCACTATTTGCTAGATGAAGAAACTGAGGCCCTAAGTGATGAAAAGCATTTCCCAAGATCTCCAGAGAATGGTTGACCTCCCTGAATGGCTAACTCAGGTGTTTCTTTCCCTCTGCCAAGTTGAAGGTAGTGGACTCTGGAAATGGGAATCTCTATCTGTGTTTAGAATCTAAGTTTAGGGAAAAAAAGAAGTGAGAAGGTGAGTGAAATCAAGAAGGTGGTGTATGGAGAAAAAAATCATACCATTACACTATTTTGTGATATTGGGCAATTCATATTCCCTCTGTTGGTGTCAGTTTCTTAACCTAAAATGTAATTCAATTGGTCAGGACACCCATGGTCTTTTCCAAAATAATACTTTAAAAGTTTTTTATTTATAAAGCCTTATACAAAGCCTCCATCCTTCCACTATTGTCCAAAAACTTTAGGGTGACCTTACAGTGGCCAAAGGATTTCTGAAGACAACAGTATGTCCCATGGAATCAGATAAACTTTCCCCCATTCTTTGTCTTCTCACCCAGTGAGGCAGTGCTGGTGAACATATATTTGTTTCAGGAAATACTTTCTTGCTTGGAAATTTGAATTTTCTCAGTTTAAGTCTTTCCTCTAAGATACCACTTTCCTTCTTTCATCCATTTATTTAACAAATATTTGTAGAATTCCTATAATGGGCCAGGCCCCAAGGGATTAATCTGTGAACAATACAAGGTTCTTGCTCTCATGTAGCACATAAATAGATTTCTAAATGGAGAGTGTCAAACACCTGAGCTAGTATGAGAGACCTGCCTTGAGAAGGAAACATTTGAGGACTGAGAGATGCATAGGAGGTAGCCAAGCAAAGATGGGATGAGAACAAAATCTTGAGCACCATGGCTGAAGTATGGAGAATAAACACAGAGTGCAGAAATATGACATCAAAGCTATTGGTAAGGCCAGAACAGGCAAGGTCTGTGGGTCATTGTGATGGCCTTGGGAAGCCCTTGGAGGGACGTATACTGAAGACATGATTACACTTTGACACAATACTCATGGGTTAGAGCAAACCCAATAGGAGACTACTGAAGAAATTTGGGGGTAAAAAGATTCTAAATGGAAAGAGCAGATGGATCTGAGAAATATGTAGGAGATAAAACTGTCAGGTCTTGGTGACAAGCCAGATATGGAATGGTAGTGATACCAAGAATAGCTTCCCAGGGGTCTGTCCTGGTCCTACACGGGTAGCATTTGAGGAGACCCAAGTTTCTTTGATGGTGATGCTCATAGAAGATGGATTAAATTATAGATGTCTGTTTCCTCAGACGTAACATGCCTAGTGGAGGTGATGATAGGTAGCTAGAAAGATGTACCTAGGAATCAGAAGAGAGGTTTGGACTGGGAATTTATATTGGATATTTGTCTATTAAAACTGATATTTCACAATAATGGTTGCTATGTATATGGTGAGAATATAAAGTTAGAAGAGAGAAGAGCCCAAGACCAAGACTAGACATTCACTATGTCAAGGGCACAAACCAGCAAGAAAAATAAAGGAGAAGTAGAAGACCAAGAGAATGTGTGTGACTGAAGCCAAGGAAAGAGTATTCAAGAACGGTTATTCTCTCTTGTAGCTAATTAAGATACTGCTCTGTGTTGTAACGTTAGTGTTATTTCTTTTGTCTTATCTGTAAAATAATTTACATATTCCTAGTTTAAGAGAATCTGTATAGTTCTTTTATACTGCTTGAATTAATTAGACCAAGATAAGTGAGGTCACAGCTAGTGGGCTTATTATCACAAGCTTAGGGAGTGAAATCAATCTCCATTATGATAAATATAGCTTATAACTTCAAGCGAACAGTTTTCTGTGGTGAACATTCGATTACATAGATTTCTATAAGAAACACTGTTCCAAGGTTATAAGTCCACAGTCCTTGGAACTATTAAAACAGTCTTTTCCTCTATCAGAGGAAACCTCTCCCTTTCTTAGTAAACAACATTAAGCAGAAATCCAACTTTATGATGATAATAAAGAATAGAGATTTAACTTCTGTGCTATGGTAATGAGCAAGTAAATATTTGTTAGCTTTTCCCTAATTTGTCCCTCGTCTGTTTTAATAATCTTTAACATTGAAGGTTTGTTTTTTCAAAGTAGGTGTCAAGAGTCTGCATACTTTTCAAGGATCATCATCAAACTGTTTGATGTTGGGTCTAATTATTTTCTAGCCAAGAGTAAGACAAAAAATATAGGATGATAATTTTCTTTCCATACCCTAAAACTAATACAGAATAGGAGAACTCAGTCCTTGGGTAGTGGTGATTATAATAGTGTGTAACCCAAAAGTGTGGACAAAAATACTTGACCCATATATTTGATGCCTTTTCAATAAGGGCACAACCTTCATGGTCTCCCCCAAGGGGTTGGGTTGAAGGAGGGGGGTGGGCAACATTTCCTCTGAGGCTTTTACTTGTCCTTAATTGCTTCCGGCTCTTCATGCCAGGCCCTCTACCAATACTAGTCACTTTTCCCTGTATTATGGTCACAGTTCTGTCTGAATCGTATATGAAGTTGCAGATTTCTTGAGAACAAGACTTCTGTTTTATTCTTTCTGTTCTTCTAACATCTATTGCTCATTTATCTCAGAGTGCAGCATATGTGACATGAACTGTACTAAATACTACTGGTTATATACTAGTAAGAAGGATACCTTCTATCCAGGAGTTATCAGACAGAGACAACTGTGGCTGAAGGCAGTGACAGAGTCACACCCAGGCGATGGAACACATAAAATAGGGGGGTGTATTTCCACGTAGGGAGGTAGGCAAAGTCATGGAAAGGTTGGAACTGATGCCTGAAATGATGTCAGAGGAGGTCTGGTAAGAGGAAGCATATTCCAAATAGAAGAAATTACATGAACAAGGGTAGAGAGGTGAGAGGGTATAGGTCTTTAAGGGGAGTACAGGAGGCCTGGTGGTGTTGAATCCAAACTTTGAAGCAGGGAGGTGAGAGAGGACTGAGCCTGCAGAGACCACCAAGGCACAAGCAGGGAGGCACTGCACATAGAGCATACTTAGAACTCAATCGATGTTTGTGTTTGCCATCTAGGTATCTTCCGCCTTTAACCATGCATCAGAGGTCAAGGCTCTAAGATAGCTTAGGACAAGGAAATGGAAACCAGCCTAGGTTAAGCAAGCTGCCGCATTTATCAAAGGAAGTAAGGCCTTCTACAGATCTCTGCCTAATTTTGGATTAGAAAAAGTTCTGTGCAATGTTGAGATAGTCTGTTTACTAAAGCTTATAATGGTAGGGTGGCTGAATTTTGATGTTCAGAGTGGCAAGATCTTAAGGATGGAGAGGGACTAAGTCTTGCCCATGGGGTATATCATTGTGAAATTCACTGAGTGCTCTGAGTGTGGGCTGAAGAATAGAACACTTGCCATTGAATTGGGAGAATCCAGCTCCCACTGTGATGTGTGGTGGACTTGTGGACACATCTTTCTTGGGACTTAGCTGTCCCATGAGCAAGTGGACTAGAACCATAGCTCTGCCTAACTTCTAGATGATGGCAAAAGCAAAATGAAGTGCTAGATAGCATGTGGCAAGAGTGAGCTTCAAGGAAATATAAGGCATTATTATTGCTGTTTTTCTGGATATGGCAAATGCAGAAGGTTTAGGCTAGAAATGTTAGAAATAGTCCCTGGGCATGAATGATTTAGTTGGCTAATACAGGGTGTGTGTGTGTGTGTGTGTGTGTGTGTGTGTGTGTGTGTGTGTGTGTGTGTGTGTGTGTGTGTTAAACAAATTTGAGTAACATTAAAAATCTGGCTATTTCATGCAAAATTTGGATTTCTGAAAAAAATCTAAGGCTCTGGAATGCTAAAACTTGATGTTTCCTGGTGGCAATGATAGGGTAAAGCGGAGAAGGTCTTTTTCCCCATGTCTGTACTTCACCTGGTTTGCTGCAGTTGCTTGTCTGTCCCTGTAGATATTTGAATATGAGATTCATTCACTAAAAAATAAATGATCCCTTATATACAACAAAAATTGTAAGGCAGAAGGGCAGGAATTATCACTCATTTTACAGATATGACAACTGAGGCCAAGCCAGTTGCGAACTTTGCTATTCTGTGGCTGACCTGGGACCACAGTCTGTTATTTGCTTTTTAGTTTATTGTTCTCTCTGTCCTAGTACCCTGTTTTTGAAACTGTAGCCTCAAAGTTCCCAGGAGGAGTCAAACTCCTGACCCTTGGATTATGAAAATGGCTTATTAAGGGCGCATTGGTAGTTCTAGGAAAAAGACCGTCTCTGTGCCCAAACCTCGGAAGAAGTGCGGTGACTGGTGTGAGGAAGCAGACGAGGTAGAAAGTAGGGTCTGAGAGCTGGCGTTCCATCACCCAATAGGGATTGGTGGGACTGTTGCAGTTGACGCAGGTGGCATTGTAAACAAGGGACACCACAAGGTACATTAGGAAGCTGCCTACCAGAACAAGTCCGTGGATAATGGTCTGTGGAAGGAAAGGAGAAGTAAACACTGTTGAAAGTATAGTTTTGATCAGGAGGCAGTACATTCATGGCACTTGACTAACTTTGTTTTAAACATTTTTTGGGGGGTGGGAAGGGAATGCAACACACATAAAAAATTAAAAAGCATACAGTTTAATGGATCATTATAAAGTGAACACCCATGTTGCTATCATCCAGAATTTGAATAATTCTACTCAAAGAGCCCTGAAAAATTCTGTCTCATCCTTGACTTTGGTGGTAATTTCCAAGCCATCCTTTGTAGTTTCCTTGTTTTTTAAAGGTTAGATAAATAGAATCCTATTTGGTGTGATGAATCCATTTTTTTCCATATGTGGCTGCAGTTTATTTTCAAAGCGGTACAGTGTTCTGTTGTCTGATCTTATTTTGTTTTGTGTTTCTTTCCTTCTTATCCTCTTTTAAATTTACTATTTTGTACAATTTTATTTTCTCCCTTAACTGGGTTGAAAGTTGTATGTTCCATTTCTATTCTTTCAGTGATTACTCAATAAGTGTACTAAGCAATCTTAACTTACCGCAGTCTAAAATATGTCTCCCTCCTCCTGAATTATACAAGGGCTTTAGAGCACTTTAACTCTGTACCACTCAACTGACATATCTTATTGCTACTGAATTTTTTTCTGATTTTTGAAAATTCATTTTTTTCTCTTATAGTTTATTGTCAAGTTGGTTTCCATAAAACACCCAGGGCTCATCCCAACAAGTGCCCTACTTCATGCCCATCACCCTTTTCTCCTCTCCACCATCCCCATCAGTCCTCAGTTTGTTCTCAGCATTCAAGAATCTCTCATGGTATGCTTCCTCCCTCTCCTTAACTATTTTTCCCCTGCCCCTCCCCCATGGTCCTCTGTTAAGTTTCTTCTGTTCCACATATGAGTGAAAACATATGGTATCTGTCTTTCTCTGCCTGACTTACTTCAGTCAGCATAACACCCTCAAGTTCCATCTACATTGCTACAAATGGCCAGATTTCATTGTTTCCCATTGCCATATAGTATTCCATTGTATAGATAAACCACATCTTCTTGATCCATTCATCTGTTGATGGATACTTAGGCTCTTTGCGTGATTTGACTATTGTTGAGAGTGCTGCTATGAACATTGGGGTACATGTGCCCCTATGTACCAGCACTTCTGTATCCCTTGGGTAAATTCCTAGCAATGCTATTGCTGGGTCATAGGGGAGTTCCATTAATTTTTTGAGGAACCTCCACACTGTTTTCCAGAGGGACTGCACCTGTTTACATTCCCATCAACAGTGTAGGATGGTGCCCATTTCTCCACATCCTCGCCAGCATCTAGAGTCCCCTGATTTGCTCATTTTAGCCACTCTGACTGGCCTGAGGTGGTATCTCAGTGAGGTTTTGACTTGTATTTCTCTGATGATTTGAGATGCTGAGCATTGTTTCATGTGTCTGTTGGCCATCTGTATGTCCTCTTTGGAGAAGTGTCTGTTCATGTCTTCTGCCCATTTCTTCACTAGATTATTTGGTTTTTCGGGTGTGGAGTTTGGTGAGTTCCTTATAGATTTTGAATACTAGCCCTTTCTGATATGTCATTTGCAACTATCTTTTCCCATTCCATAGGTTGCCTATTAGCTTTATGGATTGTTTCCCCTGCCTTGCAGAAGCTTTTTATCTTGATGAGGTCCCAGTAGTTCATTTTTGCTCTTGATTCCCTTGCCTTTGGGGATGTGTCAAGTAAGAAATTGCTGCGGTTGAGGTCAAGGAGGTTGTTTCCTGCTTTCTTCTCTAGGGTTTTGATGGTTTCCTGTCTCACATTCAGATCCTTATCCAAAAGATTCAATTTATTTAACATACAGTGTTGTCCTGGTTTCAGGAGTAGAACCCAGTGAGTCATCTTTTATATATGACACCCACTACTCCTCCCAAGAAGTGTCCTCCTTAATGCCTATCACCCATTTAGCCCATTCCTGCACCACTCCCCACCCCCCCCAGCAATCCTGTTTGTTCCTTGTATTTAACAGTCTCCAATGGTTTGCCTCTTTATTGTTGAATATCATCAATATTCATTAAAATTCAGTTACATGTTTACCACTGTCTGTGACTTCATTCCTTCTTGCATCTTGTACCTTTCATCTGAGATTTCTTTCCTTTTGCTTTGTACCTCCTTTAGAATGGTCTTTGGTGGGAATTTGCTGTTGATCTATTCTGATGCTTTATTTCATTCTCATACTTGAAAGATATTTTTGACAGCAGAATTCTTGTTTGGCAAGTTTTTTAAAAATATATTTAAGATAGCATTCCATTGGCTTTTGTTTTTTGCTACTGAGCTGTCTGTTACCTTTTGTTTCTTAGAATGAAATCTTTATATCTTAAAATATATTTTTATGGTTTTTGTCTTTAGTATTCTATAGTTTCCTTGTGATAAGTAGGTATTTTTGTTTATCTTGCTTTGGTTTTGCTGAACTTGAATTTGTGGATTGATGTTTTTCATCATTTCTGCAAAATTCTTGGGTCACTATCTTTTCAACTTACTGCCTGTCTCATTTTCTCTCTCCTTTCCTTCTTAGACTCTGATAAAATGTATGTGAGGCCTTTTCAGATACCACACTACCCTTTATACATTTTGTATCTTTCCATAATTTTAATTTTTCTTTTGTATATTTTGCATAGTTTCTTTAGATAAATTCAATAAATCTCCCCTTCAATTTTGTCTATTTTATTTTTGTTAAGCTAGCCACTGTATTTTATTTCTGAATGTTTTATTTGAATTTGCTAGGTTGCTTTATGTAGTTTACCAATCCCTACAGATATTTTAAAGTGTATTCTTCTTTAAACATAGTAAACATAATTTTCTATAATCTATATCTGATAATACCAACATCTGAAATATATATTCTTTAAGCTTGTTTATTTTGAGAGTGTGTAAAGAGGGGAGGAGCAGAGATAGAGAATCAGAGAATCCCAAGCAGGCTCTGCACTGTCTATGCAGAGTCTAATGTGGGTCTCTATCTCATGAAGCATGAGATCATGACCTAAGCTGAAATCAAGAGTTAGCTGCTTAACCGACTGAGCCACCCAGGTGCTCCTGATGGGTTTGTGTGTGTGTGTGTTTAATCCTCACCAATTGGTTTTTGTTTCTTTGAGAGTTATTTTGGAATATATGATGTTCATTGTCGTTAAAATTGCTAGGCATCAGATGAGATACCTTTTTCTAGAGAGGGTGTATGTGTTTATTTTGGAATGTCCTTGGCAACTGTCAGTCTTGAGTTCACTTTAAACTGAATTCATATGTCAAAATTTGGCTCACCGAAGTACTAGAAACCTAGGCTGCAAATATGTATGAGGCCAGCCCATGGTTCCTTTCCCAGGACAGGTCTTTTTTACTGATTCTCCACACTATTCACAGTGGGAATGATTCCTACAGTACCTGTTGAGGAGATTGAATTGGCAGGTTCATTTTTGGGTGTACTCTTACCCTAAGTTATAGCTTTTGGGTCCTAATTTAATGTGGGCTCTTATTAGACTCTTGCCTTGTGTGGCAGGGTTTGATTTCTAACTTTTGGCTCAGTCAAGGGGCCAGAAACAAAGTTCTTTTTGGTCAGCCCTGCAAATATGCTCAAGGAAACAGACTTTGGGCCTTTGTCTAGAATCCTTCCTTCTTAAAGGTTTTTTTCTGTACTATCCTGTTACCTCTTTTATGCTTTTGAAGAATTTTTTTTAAAAAAATTATTCATTTTCAGAAGCAAAGATGATCTGTATAATCTAGCCCCTGTTCCTAAAGAAGAAAGCAGTTAGTTAGCTATTTTTTTTTTTCAGTTGCTTTGGTGGGAACTGTGAAAACTGACAGTTATTCAAATTCATGTTAGATTTCTACCTGGGAAACAAAGAGACTGTCCTTCTGCTTCAAGTACTTTCAAAAGAGAAATACATATTTTCATAATTATTCCAATAGCTGCCTCCTTTTCCAAGAGCACTGGAAATTGCCAGTAACCACTGGTTTAGCTAGTCTAGAGATGCATTTGATGGGTTACTAATGCTGAATGGTGAGTGAAAGGAACAGGTACCCTCTTTGAAAGCAGATGGATGTAGTGCTGTGAGAAAATGGGCTAGGTGACCAATAGATATAGAATCTTTAGTCTCCTCAGCCATGTAATATATAACTGAGACCTACTTATATTTTTCAAGGCATTTTGAAAGGTTTAAAAACATCTAATGGTTAAGAGGGTCATAGAGAGTGGAATTCTTCTTGGGAAATATCTTGGGCTAGTTCTTCTACAAATGTAATTAAGGGGCGCCTGGGTGGCTCAGTCGGTTAAGCGTCTGACTTCAGCTCAGGTCATGATCTCACTTTGTGAGTTCAAACCCCATGTTGGGCTCTGTGCTGACTGCTCAGAGCCTGGAGTCAGCGTCTGATCTGTGTATCCCTCTCTCTCTGCCCCTCCCCTGCTCACCTTCTGTCTCTCTCTCAAAAATAAACATTAAAAATAATTAAAAAATAATTAAATCTAACATATACAATTAAAGCACCCATCATACTCACAATTGTTTTCTCTTCAGTCTTGAACATAAATTCAGTGTTAATCACTCTTTTACACATTTTATACATACATGTTTATGAATACTTTTTTTTTAACCACTTTTTTATCCTTCAACTTTTTTTACTAGACATTATCCTTTGGAGTTTCATCCATGTTGATATGGATTTGGTTAGTTATTTTGCCTGTTCTATTGTATGAGTATGCCACAATGTATTTTTTTCTGTTGATGAAAATTAAGGCTTTTTCCTGCTATTAAGAATGATACCGTAACAAACATTCTTGAACATGTTTCTGTATATACACATGCAAGAGTAATTTACCCTGGACCTAGCAGTAAATAAACTGCCAGTCTTCCTTAACCCATAGGAACAAGACTCCCCTCTGCCACAGTCCGTTTCCTGTCCTGGATTCCAGAAAGCCTTCAGTCTGAGCCAGGCTAATACCTCCCACTCCCCTGTCCCATTGCTTTTCAGTCTCTCATGCTGGTGGTGCTTGAGGAAATTTATCCTGTACCTGAGCTTTGCTATACATTTTTGGTTTTATCATTTTGTTCTATTTATCTTTGGTATGAATTAGAACAGAAGGGGGTCTGTGATCTGGAAGTTTCCTTGGGTGGCTCTTACTAGCTACTACACATCATGTCAGGGGCTGATCTAGTTTAGTCAACATCCATTGTATCACAATATATGTATGTCAAGTGGTTATCCTGTACATCTTAAACTTACACAGTGCTGTAAATCAATTATACCTCAGTAAGACTGACACGGACCCCCAAAAAGGGCTCTGGGGAGTTAAATGATAGAATACATTAAAAATCATATAAATAGGTACCTGGTATATACTTTTAAGCCCTTTGTTATTATCATTGTCTAGTAGAATTTAATGAGAAAGCTGGCATTGCCTTTTCTAGATACTGAAATGTGTATTTGGACATGCTTACCCTGAAATTAAATGGAGAGCATAGATCTCCCTAACACAGCCTCAAGTATAGTCTGGCTACTGTTTTCCTTATCCCTGAAACACCCCTAAGTTTTTAAATGAAAAATACAGATTTGAGGGGCACCTGGGTGGCTTAGTCGGTTAAGCCTTTGACTTTCGCTTGGGTCATGATCTCGCGGTTCGTGGGTTCGAGCCCCGTATCAGGCTCTGTGCTGACTGCCAGCTCAGAGCCTGGGGCCTGTTTCGGAGTCTGTGACTCCCTCTCTCTCTGACCCTCCCCTGCTCCTGCTGTCTCTCTCTCTCCTAAATGAATAAAACATTAAAAAAAATTAAAAAAAATACAGATTTGAAGGGGTACATGCATTCTGATGTTTCTAGCAGCATTATCAACAATAGCAAAACTATGTAAAGAACCCAAGCATCCATTGACTGATGGGTGAATAAAGAAACAGTGTATATATATATATCTACACAATGGAATATTACTCAGCCATCAAAAAGGATGAATTCTTGTCATTTGCAATAACATGGATGGAGCTAGAATGTATTATGTTAAGTGAAATAAGTCTGTTGGAAAAAGACATACTATAGGATTTCACTCATATGTGGGATTTAGGAAACAAAGCAGATGAACATATGGAAGGGAAAAAAAAGAGAGGGAAGCAAACCAAAAGAAAGACTCAACTATAGAGAACAAACTGAAGATGGGTGGAGGGAGGTGGGTTGGAGGATGTGTTAAATGGGTGATGGGCATTAAGGAGTATACTTGTTGTGATGAGTAGTGGGTATTGTATGGAAGTGATGAATCACTAAATTCTACTCCTGAAGCCAATATTATACTATGTGTCGACTACCTGGAATTTAAATAAAAATTTGGAAAATAAATTCTATTTTTGCAACAAATTGTCTCATGGCTCTATAGGTTTCAATTTTATCATTCTGGATAAAGTTCTGAGTTTCAACTTATTTTTTATACTTCCCTCATCCCAGTACAAGTGGGACACAGGTATGAGGTCAGTGGTTAGTTATTGAGTGGATCAATGATACAGAGTAAAATGACTCAAAGTATTCAGGTCAAGGGGGCTCTGGGGTGCTTACCCAGGTCTTCATTTCCATCGCCTGGTGCAAGAGGATTGTGGCAAGGGAGATAGTGTTTATGGGTATCCCAAAGGTAAAAACATCAATATCAGAGTCTTTGTAGGTCTGCAGAGGAGGAAAAAACAGGCACTGTCAGATGTATCCTTGTGTTCAGGCCTTGGTTTTGACACAGTGATCATAAAGCATCAGTGAAGGAAATTATGGGGGGGGGGAGGGAAGGAATGGGAAAAGATCTAGCTTCCATCCCTGGGAAACTGACCCAAGGAAGAGACAGGATGAGGAGTGAGTTAATATGGCTAATTCTTTGGAAACACATGTAGCAGAAGCCATGATGTGTATTCCAGAACATTGCAGAATGAGTGAACAAAGAATCTATTGAGCAACCAGCAGGCACAATGCCAACTGCTTAAGATGTTTCTGTGTGCATTTTCAAGGAGTTTATAGTCTACTAGGGAGGGAAAATGTACAATTTAAGGTGGTAAATAATACAATGGCACCAGGTATTCAAAGTACTCCAGGGGGTACAGAAGAGAATATATACCATAATTATAGGAGTTAATCTCTTGAAAAGAGGAAATGCAGACTAGACAAAAGTGAGAATTTGATGGTGAAAAGTTCACAAAGGTCCTAGATAGTAGGTTTGTTGAGCACATAGTTGGGGCAAAAAATGGAGTAGGAAAAGCAAGCAGAGTCTTGCAAAAGAAAGATATTGTAAGCTAGGGAAATTCAAATGAAGCACAAAAGTCACTTATTCCTCAACCCATCTCATTGCTAACTTGAAATAATGTGAGGCAGGGTAGACACCAAAGTTTAGCTCTGGTTCCCTGTCCAGGAGAAATACAGATTATACTCTGCTATCTTAATTCCCAGTCTTCAAACTGGGAATAAAATTGAGATGGGGCTGGTATCCCTTCCTATCTGTATTCTTGCTTTTATTTCAGATAATGTAGTATCCTTTACTATCAGAAATTATTGCCTGTTTGTGTTCTGCCTTGACCATGAAAGCAGAAACCTAAATGTAAATCAAGGGTTGGAAATTCAAATACCTTCAATATTCAAGTACGAAATAGTAAATGAGTGAAGAAGGCTAGGTGTAAGACAAAAGGGAGTGGTAGAGACTATGGCAAACTGAAGAACATGCACCCCATCTAAGCAGGGCTGTGAATCAATTCTGGATTTTTGCCATGTGGCAAAAATGACCCAGTGTAATTATAGTTTCCAGTTTAAAAGGTGGCAGAAATTAAGACGTTTTGGTAAACCATTCTGATTTTCAAATACCCTGAGTTGGATATAGTCTGCAGACCACCCTTTGGGAGCCTCTGTGCTGCATTATCCAGAAAGACACTAATAGTCTAGGATTCATATTTATAGTATCAGTTACAATCCACTCTGTGATTTGTATGATTAAAAAGGGACTATACGACTTACCAGGTAAGGAATGAAGAAACAGACAAGGCTTTGGTAGAATGCATCCATAATGCAAATCCAGAAAGTCATCGGGTTATAGCACTGTTAGAAAAGATCACATCAACCACCATCAAAGCAAGCCTTTTTAAGGTTTGTTCTTGTGCTACCTGGGGCAAACAAGAGGGTGTTTAGAATGCTTCTTATCTTAGAGGCAATAGGACAGGACCATTAAGAACATAGACCTGGAGGTGACAGACCTTAGTTCAAGTCACAGCTCTGCCTGAACCTTATGACCTTGTGAAAGTCACTAAACTGCTTTGATAATTGCTGCTTCTTCCACAAAAAGTATAAAAACAACACCAACTATCTCTTTGGATTTCAAGAAATCTAAATGTGGTTGTGCTTTAGTATCTAGTAAGTGCTCAGTTATCAATAACTGTCATTCATTAGCATCCCGATAGTGCTAATACACACTGGGTAAGTTTAGAGATTCTAAGGTTTTTATATAGAATCTGAAAGGGAGGTCTCAATCACAGCCCAGGATCACAGATGCCCAGGAGACAGGGCTCAGTGGCTTCAGAGACTAGTATTCTCATTTTGTGCTACACTCTTCCTGCCTTCCTGGAAAAGCAAAACTGTTTTCAGTTTGTTTTTGCTGCATTAACTTCTCTTATTGTTACATACTCAAGGAACACATTATATATCCCACAGCCATGGGACGAGAAAAATTAGAAAAGCTATGGGTGTGCATGTGCCAACACCATGTCTCTGTTGCCTGATGTGCAAGGGTTGCTGTGTTGCTCTCTTCCCATTTTTGGGTTATGACTGGACTTGGTTCTTTGTTGGATGTTGACAAAATATGACTAACTCTCAAACACCACATCTAGCTTGGCTCTCCTTTCCCCAGACACAGTGGTACTCTTATGCATTTTAATGTCCCTTTCTCCAGAGTTCTTCTATTGAGGCAGTCAGGTTCCCCGTTCACCTCTTCCATCCAACCTCTGGGCCGTGTCTGTGCTAGTCTGACCACCTGGAGTGCCCATAGTCTGGCTTCTTCAAATCACTAAGGATGTCAGTGTGACCTCTCTCTGCCTTTCATGAAACCATCCTGATGGTTTCCCAGGCCTTCTTTAGTCTACTGGCTACCAACAAATTCTAGACCATGTATAATCTTGTGTTCTAAGCTTTCTTCCCCAGCCTGAGGTAGAAGCCCTTATTTATTACCCAGTGATGAGCACACTAGCTTTTAGTCCCAGGGATTCCCAAACCAAGCCTTGGGGGTTTTGTCAAAGCCCTGGAGAAAGGGGCCAGTTGAGGGCAATGGGATCTCTCTGCATATTCTCTCCCCATTCAAATAGGGCAGTGCCATGTTACTTAATTAAAAATAACTAAAAAATAAAAATACCCACTGGTCTGGTCCATCGCCCTCAACAGCAAATGAAAATCAGGGCAGGAACAGGAGGTGGAGCTACTGGGTCACAAAGGAGGTAAGAGGCAGAGTAGTGACCAGAGTGCAGGGCTCCTGACCCCAGGCCAGTGCTCTTACTCAGATACCTGCAGGGAGGAGTCAGAGACAGGGAGGAGTTGAGGCCCCTCCATCTTACCTCGGAGTTTTGGCCACTCTTGTACAGCTCTGGCAACGCCAGGAGTGTTTCTGCAGAGATGTCTTTATCAAAGACTCCAAAGATGAGAGGTGGCAGGGAGGTGAAGAAGAGATTAAAGAATATCATCTGCCAATAATCAATCATGGTGGAGCCAGAGAAACCACAGAAAAACTGGTACCAGAACAGCAGGTTGACGTAGCACTGCAGGGAGAGAGGATGGCCTTGTGAGTGAGGACCCATGGGCAGTAGTCACCAACTGTTGCTTAGGAGCCTCTGGCAAGTCACTATGCTGACTTGGAGCTTCCATTTTCTCATTTGTGACATGTAGAGTTGTGTAAGCATCAGAAGTAACCAATCCATAGAGCAGCAGCAGCTGCTGCTACTACTACCATTCCTGCTCTTTAGGACCTGAAGTGTAATTGGTGGTTAAAAGCACAGGTTGTGGAGGCAGAAAAGGCTGATTTGGAATGATCACATCTGTTATTTGCTAGCTGTGTGAGCTTGAGCAAATTGCTTAACCTTTCTGAACATCATTTTGCTGTCTTTCAGATGGGAATAGTAGCACCTAGACCATGGCACATGATATCAAAAGGCAGTAATTATAATTAGTAGTGTGGAAAGAGAAGAGGGTGTCCCTGGGGAAGGGATGATAGAAAGACTGGACCCTGGGCAGGAGGCTTTGTGGGAAGCTGACTTCATGAGGTTTTCCTCACAATATTTTCTTAATGGTCATGCATCTCAGACAGGTAAGGAAAAATATCTTCTCCTTAACTGTTGCTTTATGGTTTCCAAAGCTGTTTTCCACTCAAGATGGCCCACCTGAGAATGCAAACTGGTGCAGCCACTCTGGAAAACAGTATGGAGGTTCCTCAAAAAATTGAAAATAAAATTACCCTGTGACCCAGCAACTGCACTACTAGGTATTTATCCAAAGGATACAAAAATGCTGACTCAAAGGGACACATGCATCCCAATGTTTATAGGAGCAGTATTGACAATAACCGAAGTATGGAAAGAGCCCAAATGGCCATCAACTGATGAATGGAAAAAGATGTGTGTGTATATGTATGTATGTAGGTATGTACACACACACACACACACACACACACACACTTGCATAAAATGGAATATTACTTGGCAATCAGAAAGAATAAAATCTTACTACTTGCAACAACATGGATGGAACTAGAGCATATTATGCTAAGTGAAATAAGTCAGAGAAAGACAGATATCATATGATTTCACTCCTATGTGGAATTTAAGAAACAAAACAGATGAACATAGGGGAAGGGAAGCAAAAATAAAATTAAAAACAGAGAGGGCGACAAACTATAAGAGACTCTTAAATACAGAGAACAAACAGTTACTGGTTGGGTGTTGGGTGGGGGGATGGGCTAAATGGATGATGGACATTAAGGAGGGCACTTGTTGGGATGAGCACTGGGTATTATATGTAAGTGATGAATCACTAAATTCTATTTCTAAAATCATTACTACATTATATGTTAACTAACTTGGATTTAAATAAAAAAGGTTTTTTTTTAAATGAAAAAAAGATTGTCCATCTGAGATGGGCTGGATCACTAGTACTGTGTACCACACTGCAATGTGGTTTGGTGACTTGACCAAGGTTGTCACTTAAGCTGCTGCTCCCACTATTGGGACCAGAACATCCTGTGTGGCTGAGGCACAGAAGGGTGAAAAGAAATCATTCTGCAGATTTCTGTACAAACTATAACGCCCATCCACTAACTGCTAGGCTAGTGTTGTTTTAAAGAAGGTATATAATATTGTAATAATATGGGCATGTTAATATTATTAGTGACACCAATGATTATTACTGGAGCTTCTATTTGTGACAGGTGTGTGATATATATTATGGCATAGTAGTATATAGTATATTAAATGTGCAATAGACCTTATAATTTGTCCCAAGTGTTGAAAGATTATTGCTAGTAATACAACACTACATATTAATGTTATATCCAATGATAATATTAGCCCCACTCTACAGATAAGGAATCTAAGGATCTAAGATACTCAGTTACTTCTTACCTAAGTTCAGAGCCAGAAAGTCACACAACCAGCATCTGAGTTTCAAAGCTTTCTCTTTGACCATCCCTAAACTTCCTCAATCTCCTATTGGATTATACAACAACAACACTGAGAGGCTTCTAGCCAAGGAGCCTCATCCTTTGACTTTTCTGGTGACCAGTGGGAAGTTTCCTGGCTCTGAAAGAAATCTTGATGCCCTGAGATTTCCTGGACCTTGCATCTTTCTGTCCAAAGAAGGGAGAAGGCTCAGTCTGTTTACTGGGCTGTACATAGGTTTGAAATGGACTACGGGCAGACTTTGAGACTCCAGGTCAACAGCAACCACTTGTGCATTTGATGTGGTAGGTTTAAGAAGAACTGAATTACTGAAGTCCTCTTGATACTATCATTCAGCAGCTGTATGAAGCTTTGACTTTTTTCCCCCGTTGATAACCTTGTCTCTCTTCTTCTTCCCCAGCTAGATGGGAAAAACAGTAACTCTTATCTCTCTTACACATGGGTAGGTTGAGTGGCTCAGATGGGCTAAGTGACCACCCCAAATACCCTTGGCCACTTGGGGCTGGAACTGTAACTTGAGGTTGTAGTAGTCTAGGATGCCAGAGCTGTAAGGGACACCATCTTACCGATGAAGCCAATAATAGCAACAATGGCAATAACAATAGCAACAGACACATAAAGCACATACTATAGGCTATGTTCTGACCCATTAAATCTACCTAGAGAGTAGTCATTTACTACTCTCATTTTACAATTTAGGAAACTGAGTCTCATAGAGGGTCAAGTCATTGGGCTGGGGGTATAGAGCTAGTAAGGAACAAAATTGGAGTTCAAATCCAGAGGTCCTGGCTTCAGAATCCACCCTCATGAACTTGATGTGGGAAGTGGATGCACTTGTTAACATGAATTCAAGATCTGGGATCGCAGCTCAGTCTCCAGCACTAATGTCCAGAGTCACTGATCCTACACCATGAGAGGCCAGTAGGATCCATCCTAAAGTGCCAGAAGTGGGGAAAGGACTGAACACAAAATGCTGTGATCGGCAGTTTCTGCCATGAGTGCTAAGGGAGCAAGGCAGTAAGTTTGCCAATTATAGGCCATCCTATAGTTGCAATGTAGATTTGGTCCTTCTGACTCCAAGACTCAATCTTTCCTCTCCATCAACCAACTTCATCTCACCAAATTGCAACTCTTAAGTTGTACAGTCTTATCTAGTGGATGCTGTGATGCTTAATCCAGTTTTCACCCAAGCCTCAGCCATAGCCTAAGTTGAGGGAGGAAGAGAACAATCACCTGGCTACTGTGGGAGACTGAAGCTCTGTACCCAAGTGTGATGATATTATCACGTGATATTTCTTGAACAGTTTATGTTGAGACAGTGCTAGAGATGCTTGGACAGCAGATAAAATACAACCTGGATCAGAGTGATCTGTCCTCAAAGAATTTGGTAACCACTGGAGAACAGGGTGCTTGGCCCTCTAGGAGGCACTGAATGCCGTGGTGGTGAGGCCATTCAGTCTGGGGAATTTGGAGTATAGTAGAACTAGGTCCAATCTTGATTTTGTGATGTATTTATTTGTGTGACCTGGATAACCCCTCTGGCTCTCAGCAACCACATAAATAGAGGATAACTGTCTCCACCTCACAAGGTTGTTAGCACCTGCTGCCGCCATCATCATCATCATCATCATCATCTAATCTGGACAAATGAAGCCTTTGCTATGTACCTCAGGTATGTAAACTCATTTATGTACACAATAACCCTGTGAATTAGGTAGCATCTGCCTTTTGCATATCAAAAGACTGAGACACAGAGCTTAAGTAAATTACTGAGTCCATATTGCTGCTGAGTAGCAGAGTGGGGCTGGGATTTGAACCCAGTCTGGTTCTAGCACATATACTATTAACCTCTATATTACACTTATCTCTCATAGTTACATACATAAAGTTCTTAGCACAGTGTCTAGTATGTGGTAGGTTCCATATGGATGGTGATGGATGTTAATATTAATAACACTATGTCAAAACAGTACCAAGCTGTACTAAGTACCAAAGAACTTACAGGAATCAAGGGTGACATAGAGAATGTTGGCAAATTGGATGTTGGAGAACTAGCATTTACTGAATTTGCCTTATACTACACACAGTGACAGTATTAGAGGGCTTTAAGTCCTAGTCAATGCAATAAAACATTGCTTGGATATCACTTGCTCATTTTTCCATAGAAATACTCTTACTGAATTATAATTTAATATTGATTTTTATCAAGGGTTGTTAGAGAAAAAGTGTGGCCATATGGAGGTTAAGTTTTATTTCCCACAAAAATGCCACTGAAGACAGTTTCCTGAATGTTTTTGTGTGACCTTTTTCTAAGGATTTGCTTGAAAAATTGATCTCTGCATTTAAAGCAAAGAGAGAGTATTCCTCGTGAAGAAGGGGCCTGCTTGTTTTAACCAAACATTAATACTTAGTATCTTACCCAAGTTCCTGGTGCAAACAACCTCTTCCCTTTCTATAGTTCTGATCTATACTCACAAATTTCCCTTATAACTTCCCTATTGCCTTTGTGTTCTTACTGTAAGTTACTTACATCTCTTTTTGGAATTAGATATAGTACATGACATAAGATTGTAAAGACTTAGGTTGTTAAGCCTCTTATTCTTGGCAGGGAAACCGGAAAATTCTTCTTTTAGGCCATAGCTTAAATATTATTGTCTTTCTAATTGATTTGGCCAGGAATCTCCTGGCAATATGTCCATAGAACCCTGACCTTCTTTGAGGGACATGTGCCTGAGAAAATGTTTGTAAAATTTTAATCTCCTTTTCCTATATCAGTGATATCACCCAGGACTCTTACTAAAAGTGCTGATTCTGAGGTAGGAGCCCTGGGATGCAGTCTGAGGATCTGCATTTCTAACTAGCATCCAGGTGATGTGAATGCCCTGGTCCAGGAGCCACATTTTGAGAAGGAAGATTTATTAAGACCAGGAGATGACAAACCACTTCCTGCAGGCCGAATCCAGCCATAAATAAGGTTTTATTGGGACACAGCCACATTGATTCATTTGCATGCTGTCTATAGTCGCTTTCATGTGCCTGCAGCACAGTTGAGTAGGTACGATGGGCTATATGGCCCACAAAACTAAAAATATTACCTGGCCCTTCACAGAATAAGTTTACTGAGCCCTGATTTAGACTGTCACCCTTGTGAGGCATGGACCACATCTGTCTAATTCTCTATACCCGGTGTCTGTTAAGGTTCCGGACACAGCTGTTCAATGATGATTTGAATAAATGAAATAAACCTTTGCTGTTCTATTGTCCCAACACTCCCCCTGGAGTTTAACACTGAAGTGTTTCCTTCCGCCGCAGGCCCTCTTAGGTCCCTGTTTGCTTCCACTTCCTCTGGCTGGCATCTTTGTGCCTCTGACGGTGTGCACTGAACCTGGTGACGGCTTCATGGAGACTGGGGACTGCGTTTTCCTCCCAAGTAGCTACAGTGCAGTAATTAATTCATTGTTCAAATTTCAGAGCAGGAAGAGTTTTAATCCCCTCTGAAATTGGTTTCAGAGGTGGAAGTCATAGTTCTCCACCCTCTAATTGCAATGGGGAGATAATGCGGCATCAGTATCACAATTTCGAGCATGGCATCAGGCTGGAAATAAATACCATTTAAGCTTTGAAAGCATGGCTGGCTGGAAACATTTCCTTTTCTATTTCATAAATTTAATGCAGAGAAGAGGTTGTGCTTATTCAAAAGAATGGCTCCTTGGGAGGCAAGAAAAAATATTAAATGGGCATTTTGAATTCTAAGTAAACAGTCTTTCATGCTAAGAGTGAATTTCACGTTAAATAGAGTGACTTGTTTGCATAGACTTCCTGGATATTACCATCCAGTTTATCGAATTTACATTATTTTTTGTCATGCGGTTTATTTACATATACATTGAACTCTGCACAAAAATGCTCACTCTTGAGCAAGGGCAACGGTGACGTGCCTAAATCAGGACTGAGAGAGTGTAACAAGGGGACAAAATGCAATTTCGTAGCTGCTACTTGGCTAATGCATTTTCCTCCTACTGCTCTTAATCGTCCCTTTTCCTTATGCAAACAGGAATCAGATTCTATTTGCAGACTCTTGGGGATTATTCAAAGGTCCTTGAACTAGGTAATGAAAACTCAGTCCCCTTGTTCCCCTCACTTCCCCTGAGAACAGCAATGTTGTGGCTTCTTCCAATACCCACTGATAATCGAGGGATTTTCAAACAAGAGCCTCTGACAGTTTTAACACCTCAATTGGTGTTTGCCTGCTTTGGGCCCTTATCAATAAGACAGAAATGAACTATTTTTTTTCCGGAGAAACAATGATATCTTCCTAGGATTGTATTTTATAGTGCTACATGCTTTCCTGAGCTCTGATGCTAAAGCTTCTATTCAAGAAGAATAATACTTCTAGGGAAGAGGGAGTCATAGTGTCTCCATATTACTGATGAGGAAACCAAGGCTCAGAGTGGTTAAGTGACTCTTCTAAGTTCACACAGTGTGCTAATGTCAGGCAAGACTTAAATCCACATGATCTCTCCTTTGAAAGCATTTTTGCCAATAGACATTTTATTTACATATCCTGACATCTGTGAATTCTCTGCTGGGAAGGCTGGTTAAGCTGAAGAAATACATGGAGCCTCAGGCAGAAGCGGGGGGACTCTGGTCCTAAGCCTGTTCTCTCCCAAAGGGTAGGCTATAGCACTTGCATCGAGGTGCTCTATTGGAGGAGAAAAATCTAAGATACATGTCAGGCTATTTATTCTTCAAGCTCTTTATTCCTTGCAGTCAGAAAATAAATCTCATTTATGGAGCCCATCTACAAGTAATGACAACAGCAACAATGATAAAAAAAATAATGGCTAACTTTATAGGGTGATTACTATGTACCAATCACTTTATATACAAGCTCTATTTTAATCCTTATACCAAATATAGAGAAAGGTGCTAGTATCATCCCCACTTTACAGCTGGTGAAACTAAGGTATAAGGCCATTACCAAATAGAAGAGTATAGATTTGAATGAAATAAGTTTGACCCAAGAGTCCATGCTTGTAACTACTCATACTGCCTTCTGTGTGCCTGGTGATTTCCATACAGTATTGCTAATGCTCACAATAACTTCACACAATAGTCTTAGCCCATTTTACCAAAGAAGAAATTGAGGCCCAGAGAAATGAATGACATTGCTCAAGTTCACAGAGCAAGTAGGCGATAGTCTCAGGATTCAAAACCCAGGCCAGCCTGACTCACTCGTTTATGCTGAGATGGTTTGTCTACTACTGTGGTGGGAACTAGGTCCCTGGCAGGGCCTCTCAAGGCCTGGGTGGGAGGTTACCATAGGGCTACTCACCACGTTCTTGTAGAAGTAATACACCACCATCCTGGCCAGGCGTGAGTAGCACCAGTGGCCATGCACAAGCAGCAGCTTCTTGAGGTGTCTGAAGCGGGAGATGGCAAAGTCACTGGACATGACAGCCTAAGAGGGCAGAACAGAGACATTAGCCTCTATCCACGGCTGCCAGTGAACCACAGAGACCCCCTCAAGGGCCATGCTTTGTTCTAGGTCCACAGCTGGTAGGGCCAAAAAGTTCCTTTGTAATTATGTGGCACCCTTGGGTGGTTCACCCCATCGTCTCTTCTGGAAAATCCAAACCTTACTAGAATCCAAGAAAGGCAGCTCATAAAGGACCACTCATCTAGTTTGGCCCTTCATCTCCTTCCGTTTATCCAATAAATAGTAACTGCAGCTTAAAATGTGTTGGCACCATGCCAGAGATACGATGGCTAACCAGAGAGTAGGGGCTTCTGTGCAAGTAATCAAACCTCTCAACACCCTTGATCACCTCCTGTGGCAGACAGATCATTTGATCCATTCTTAGATGGAGCTGATGGTTGGATAGTTCTTCCTTCATGTGGAGCTGAAATATGGATTCCCTTAGGATTGCTGCCCTTAGGGTTGCTCAGAACAAGACATAGCTCTTAGTATTCTTTTAAGAGTATAAGCTTTAGATATACCTGGCTAATAAATCCTGGTATGAGTCTTGGTCAGGCTGTTTAAACTCTCCCAGCTTCAGTTTCATTTGAAAAAAAAAATGGAGTAATAATTCCTCACAGATGGGGATGTGATTGTTCAATTTAATTGGAATATTAAGTGTGAAGTGCCTGATAGAGAGCTGGCATATAGTAGATACTCAAAAGGTAGCTGTGTTCTTTCATCCTTATCAACAAACTTAGGCAATACCTATTGTCTGCACTAGAGTTGGGAATATAATTGTTAATGGTTCAGAATGACAAGGTGGGTCTGTTTTAGTGGGAAACATTAGTAGCTCAAGTTATATGCTTGTCCCAAGCTGAATTTTGACTAACTTAGGTATATCTATTAAAGTGTACCAAACAATTTATAGGTCAATCTAGCTATTAAGACTAAAATGGCAACTGAAAAATGTTCTCAAATGTTTTTATATTCGTCACTGTTCACGGAGGGTACTGCACCCTTGGATGTGGGTATAGGCTACATGTAGGAAATATGGAGTCAGAGGAAGGCTTAACCCTACCTGAATGGTTGGGAACTCTTTGGCTTTAGAATACAGGTATTGCCAGCTGTCTGGAAAGAGCCAAACATTCTTCAATTTTCCTCTGCACCAGAGGGACTGGGCAGCAAGAGTATAGTGATGGATGTTATGTAAGAGGAATTAGGAAGTAGGATATGTAAGAAGGAAGCCCCTTGACTCTAAGATGATAATTCTGCAAAGCTCTGGGGAGAGGTTCCTCTAGCACTGTGGGGAATTCCATAATTGGAATCGAGGGGAACAATACCTGTAGGCCTTCCTGTCCAGTTATCCCAATTCCAATGTCAGCAGCATGAATCATGCTTACATCATTTGCTCCATCACCTGAAAGAAGAGAGGCCATGAGGTATCTTTCTTTATTATTTGTCTAATTCCTGCACGATAATGAAAAGGGTGTTACATGAATGGCTCTCATGGGTTGCCATCTGTACATCATTGAATCCTTTTACATTGCTCTGAATAGTTCTATAGGAAAAGTCATTGCATTTTGACCTGAGAGAGGTCTTTTCTTCTTTGACAAGAAGCTCTATTATTCAACAAATGTTTATTGTGTCTTTTTTTCTAGGTATTGAGAATACAGTAGTATTCAAGACTGAGGCTTGAGCAATGCTTTACAGTTTACAAAAAAAGGCCTTCACAAATGTTACTGTGGACTTTACTAATGAGCAAATGGAGAATATGAGCAACATAGAGATTTGGCAAGGGTAATATAGCTAGGAAAAAGGTCCAGAAACATTTGCATTAAGACCTTTCTGATACCTTTCCTAACTCAGTATAACTTAAAATACCGACCATATTAAGACTACTAGAATGTCTGGAGAGCTAAATTATCAAAGATTGTCAATGGTGTCCAAGGACAGGGATACTGGAAAATAGGATTGACTGGGTTTTTTGTTAGTTTGTTTTGTTTTTTTTGTTAAGGAAAACAACCAAAAAAATTGTTTAATTGCACTGAGTTTCCATTTAATGAACTAAGTTTCAGGAAATTGGAGGTTAGAGCAAGGAAACACACATATACACATAGCCTCCAGCACTGTCAAATAGATTTTTCTGTGATGATGGAAATGTGCTATATCTTTACAGTCAAGTAGTGAAACCACTAGCCCCATGTGACTATTGAAATGCAGCTGGTGAAACTGTGTTTAATTTTAAATTTCCATACCTACACAGGGCTAGGTGGCAACCATTTTGGACAGCAGAGCTCTATACAATTGAGGCTTTCCTTACAAACCTGGCTTTTCCCAGCACGTCATCTTTCAGAATAGAGTTTAGCAAACTTTTTTTCTAAGGGGCCAGATAGTAAATATTTTGAGCTCTGTGGGCCAAAAAGCAAAATTGAACAACTGTTCTTGCTGAGAGGCAAATAGTCTTTTACACGTTTTACAGTTAAAAACATAAAAATCATTCTTAGTATCCCTGCAAAAACATGTAGTGGGCTGGATTCAGCTTGGTGACATAGTTTGTGGACTGCATTGCCTTTGTTCTCCTCCTGGCCCCACCTCTTTTTCCAGTAGGTTCTCATAATAATATGCAATTAAATTTATATTAGATACCATAGAGACTATGGAATTGGGAGAATTTTCTTCCCTTAATTATTTGACAATGAAATTTTGTTAATCGTAATGATTTTCTCACTATAAGTAGCCATTATTTTTGTAATAATTATTTTTTTTCATGATAGCATAACAGGACATAAGTTTTATCTTCCCCATGGCAAACAAACCCACCCTTTGACCTCCTCTATTAGGAAACCGGTGGAAATAGAGGCGTGGAATCATGCCATTGCTCTCCCTGCTGTTTTTGTTTCTGCCTCTATGGCAGTGGAGCTAATTTCTTACCTCAGGGAGTCAGTCTTGGGCTGTTGTCTTGTGTGTGTCTAAAGTCTCGAAGAGGACAATTCAGGGAATAAAATTAGGATGCAATTGCTAAAGCTTTGCTCCCTATTTTCTGTCTGCCCCCTTCTCCCTCCCCTTTTTGTTTTAAACTGCTTTTATCTGAAGACTTGGGGAAAAGACCCAATATATAATATACGCTTATTTGAAATGCCAAGAAGGAAAATCTCTTTCCATGTCTATGTAGGAAGGATAGAACCTGGAACCATCTGCAAGAATATCCTTAAATGAATGTGATATTTACTATGTGCTTGGAATGTGCAGAGCACGGGATGAAACAGTATGAATGATATGGTCCCTCTATTCAAGGAACTCATGGTCTACTCAGCAGGCCCTCACAGAAGGCAAACCAGTGCTCTGCAGCTCTGAGGGCTGTATGCTGTGAGAATTCCCAGAGAGAAGAAAGGTTAGATGTGATTAGAAAAAGGGATGTTTTACAGAGGAAGTAGCTTGTGCAAAGACCTGGGAGTGAGAGAGATAGGACAAGCCTCATGGAAAATGGTAAGCAGTTCCATTTGATGGGAGCGTGGAGTTCCAAATGTTGGGGAGGGAGGTAGCTGTGGTTAAGGATATGACTAGAAGGCTAGTAGAGACTACATCATGAATATTCTTGTAAACCAGGTTTGCTTTTTCCTAGGTTTGATGTAGATACAGTTTTTATTTCTCTGCTTTAGCCATGATTAAAGTTTAATCTCCTATGAGGAAGACTGTTGAGAGGATGCTTTGTACTGGGCCTTGTATTCAGAAATGAACACATGGGATAAGCTCAATTTCTAACGTCTCCCCACCAGCCATCAATTCTCAGCAGAATATCCAATCCACGAACACCTGAGGTTTATGTTATTATGCCATGTGTTAAGTATTGAAAGGGAAATGGTCTGCATCCCAGAACTGAGTTGGCCTGAGTGTATATTATTGAGTTATGTGAATGTTCTGATTTTGAGGCCTCTTATGGCTCTGATTTCCATCCAAGCCCAAATATTTCCTTTGTGACCTGATAATCCTGAGAGCTTTGATTCACTTTCTCACTCTACTTAGCCTCTGTTTCATCTCCAGATGCCACGTATTGATTGTCACTTTGAACTCTGTAAGTATGAGAAAATGATCCTCAGCCTGGCTGTCTTGACTTTGATATCTTACTTCCCACCACAGGCCCAGGCCTCTTGTCAGATCAGCCTTGAAAGCTGTACCCACATCTCAGCATAATGGATACCTATGGAAAGGGTCATGACGCTCAACTTGTCTCGCACAAGCTTGACTATCATACTCTTCTGGAGAGGCGTAGAACGGCAGCATAGGACAGATCGGCAATACTGAGTCAGCTCCAAAAATTTCATCTCCAGATTTCCCTGGAAAATGGCATTCAATGTCTTCCCATTGATGACCAATCCAACTTTTGGAACTACAGCTCTTGAGGTAGGAGGTGGTGTCTCAGAACGTAGGCAGAGCCCAAAGACCTTGCGGTTTGGCTTCTGTGGTCCAGGAAATTGCTTTACTTCTTCCAGTGCATAGTTGAGGATGGATTCGCAGGTTTCCTATAGAGTCAGAATAATAAATATGGTATTAGTAAAAAACACTGGAAATGTAGGTTAAAGATCTCACTTTATCCTTTAGTAAAATAGTTATGAAACTCTGCCACCATAGAAAATACCTAGGAATCATTTTCCTATTCTTACATTTCTCTGCAACCTTTCACAAAGCATCAAAACAATATTAATTTGGAAGCAGATTAATGGCAAAATAAGAGAGAAAGCTAGGCAATGGGAGTGGAAATAGCTCAGCAAGATGGGGACTGATACAGGGATGGTATAAACTAATAAATATGAATGTGATGGTAAATAATGACAATATGTCATGATAATATAGTGCTTTCTATTTCTTACACATTGTTTCAGTTCTCTTGAGTAAACTGAGTGATGAGGAAATTGAAACAGTGAAATCTTTAGTAACTTGCCCTAGCTCATCCAACTTACTATTGGAGGCAGATCATCACTGCCTGAATTATGGCTTCCTAATTGGAAAAATACACTGTGTGTTTACCTGTCCGTATGAATTTGTTGATTATACAGGTTAAAACTGACTATGAATGTGAACATCTTACTAATGTAAAGAAACTTATCTTTCCTGATGTTTACTTTGGCACATAGTAAAGAATTTATTTCCTTTTTTACTTTTGATTATATCAGAGACAAAGTTAGATTTTGGCTCTAAATATATTCTTAATATCTCATTAGATTTTGCAACATTGCTTTCAAATAAAGTAAATAGTATTATCGATTTTAATAGCATTGTTTTGTTCACATGATCTTTATTTGGCAGTGTTTTTAATCTATGGCAAGAATGATGGTTTTCATTTACTACAGTCCTAAAAAAAAATCTTCTAAAAATAAATTTAAAGTGTTCAAAGTGAGTCAATTTAATGAAATCATTAAATGAAATGGCAGTACAGGTAATATGTGGATTTAAGCAAAAATTTTGAAGATTGTCCTGATATGACAGGTTTGGGGACCATTGATCTAGAAGCTCTTGAGATTATTTGGGATAATTTCTTCTGGAATGAGTAGAACTGCAATTAATCATTCCCATGTCTTCCCTTAGGGGATGCTAAATTGAGTGTTGCAAGCAGTAGGGTATGCCCAGAACTTAGAGGGGTGACAGGAAGCAGTACCAGTGGTGGGCCGTTATGCCTGAGGCACTTATCTGGGAAAGCAATCAAGATAGTCCTTGCTGGGATTGGGGGCCAGTATAAATTATATAAATTCCTCCAACATCGGACTGCAGGAAGTCACTGGAGATATGTTTCAAAATAAAATCTCTGAGTTTGCTTATTTCAAAGTATCATATAATAACCACAATAGTTACCATTCATTTAAACTTTAGAATATGCTGGGTACAGTGGTAGGCAGCCTCCAAAACTGTTCTCAATGATCCCTGCCCTCCTGGGATGCACGACCCTGTGCAATCCCTCCCTTAGGGTGTGAGCCAAACCTAGCAATTCCTTTCTAACGTAGAGAATTCTGCAAAAGTGATGGGATGTCACTTTCCGGATTAGTTTATAAAAAGACTTGTGGCTTCCAATTTGACACTCTTTTCCCTCTCTCTTGAATGGCTTTCTGTGGGGGGAAAGCAGCTGCCATGTTGTGAAGAAGCAGTTCTATAGAGAGGCCCATGTAGTAAGGAAATGAAGTTTTCCAGCAATCATGTCTGTGAGCTTTGAGGGTGGCCTCCTCTTCATTCCCAAAAAACTCACTAGTTGGGGCTTCAGATGAGCCCACAGACCTGACAGCTTGAATAAAGCCTTCAAGAGAGACTTTTTTTTTTCTTTCATAGTTTATTGTCAAGTTGGTTTCCATATAACACCCAGGGGTAATCCCAACAAGTGCCTTCCTTCATGCTCATCACCCCCTTTCCCCTTTCCCCTACCCCCATCAGCCCTCAGTTTGTTCTCAGTATTCAAGAGTCACTCATGGTTTGCCTCCCTCCCTCTTCCCAATTATTTTTCCCCATTCTCCTTCCCCATGGTCCTCTGTTAAGTTTCTCCTGTTCCACTTATAAGTGAAAACATATGGTATCTGATTTCTCTGCCTGACTTATTTCACTCAGCATAACTCAAGTTCCATCCACGTTGCTACAAATGGACAGATTTCATTCTTTCTCATTGACATGTAGTATTCCATTGTATAGATAAACCACATCTTCTTGATCTATTCGTCAGTTGATGGACACGTAGGCTCTTTCCATGGTGTGGCTATTGTTGAGAGTGCTGCTATGAACATTGGGGTACCTGTGCCTGTATGCATCAGCACTCCTGTATCCCTTGGGTAAATTACTAGCAGCTCTACAGCTCTACTGCTGGGTCATAGGGGGAGTTCTACTGTTATTTTTTTGAGGAACCTCCACACTATTTTCCAGAGGGGCTGCACTAATTTACACTCCCAACAACAGTGTAGGTGGGTGCCCATTTCTCCACATTATCACCAGCATCTATAGTCTCCTGATTTGTTCATTTTAGCAACTCTGACTGCCGTTGAGGTGGTACCTCATGTAGCTTTGATTTGTATTTCCCTGATGATAAGGGATGCTGAGCATCGTTTGATGTATCTGTTGACCATCTGGATGACCTGTTTGGAGAGGGGTCTGTTCATGTCTTCTGCCCATTTCTTCATGGGATTGTTTTTCAGGTGTGGGGTTTGGTGAGTTCCTTATAGATTTTGAAGACTAGCCCTTTCTCTGATATGTCATTTGCAACTATCTTTTCCCATTCTGTCAGTTGCCCATTAGTTTTACTGATTGTTTCCCTTGCCGTGCAGAAGCTTTTTATCTTGATGAGGTCCCAGTAGTTCATTTTTGCTCTTGATTCCCTTGCCTTTGGGAATGTGTCAAGTAAGAAATTGCTGCGGTTGAGGTCAAGGAGGTTGTTTCCTGCTTTCTCCTCTAGATTTTTTATGGTTTTCTGTCTCACATTCAGGTCCTTTATCCATTTTGAGTTTGTTTTTGTGTGTGGTGAAATAAAGTGATCTAGTTTCATTCCTTTGCACGTTGCTGTCCAGTTCTCCCAGCACCATCTGTTAAAGGGACTGTCTTTTTTCCATTGGATATTGTTTCCCGCTTTGTCAAAGATTAATTGGCCATATATTTGTGGGCCCAATTCTGAGTTCTCTGTTCTATTGCATTGGTCTTTGTGTCTGTTTCTGTACCAATACTATACTGTCTTGATGATGACAGCTTTGTAGTAGAAGCTAAAGTCTGGGATTGTGATGCCTCCCATTTTGGTTTTCTTCTTCAATATTACTTTGGCTATTTGGGTTTTTTTTTGTGGTTTCATACAAATTTTAGGTAATTCTAGCTTTGAGAAGAATGCTAGTGCAATTTTGATTGGGATTGCACTGAATGTGTAGATTGCTTTGGGTAGTAATGACATTTAAACTATATTTATTCTTCTGATTCATGAGCATGGAATGTTTTTCCATTTCTTTGTGTCTTCTTCAATTTCCTTCATAAGTTTTCTATAGTTTTCATCATACAGATCTCTTATATCTTTGCTTAGGTTTATGCCTAGGTATTTTATGGCTTTTGGTGCAATTGTGAATGGGGTCAGTTTCTTGATTTCTTTTTCTGTTGCTTCATTATTGGTGTATAAAAATGCAACTGATTTCTGTAGGTTGATTTTGTACCCTGCAACTCTGCTGAGTTTATGGTTCAGTTCTAGTGGGATTCTGGTGGAGTCTGTTGGGTTTTCTATGTAAAGTATCATGTCTCCTGTGAAAACTGAAAGTTTGGCTTCTTTTCCAATTCTGATGCCTTTTATTTCCTTTTGTTGTCTGATGGCTGATGCTAGGACTTCCAGCACTATGTTAAACAACAGTGGTGAGAGAGGACGTCCCTGTCGTGTTCCTGATTTCAGGGGGGAAAGTTCAAAGTTTTTCCCCATTGAGGCTGATGTTAGCTGAGGGCTTCTCATAGATGGCTTTTATGATGTTAAATAAGTTCCTTCTATCTCGACTTTCTCGAGGGTCTTTATTAAGAAGGGATGCTGTATTTTGTCAAATGCTTTTTCTGCGTCTATCGAGAGGATCATATGGTTTTTATCTCTTCTTTTGTTAATATGATGTATCATATTGATTGATTTCTGAATAGTGAACCAGCCCTGTAACTCAGGAATGAATCCCACTTGATCATGGTGGACAATTCTTTTTATGTGCTGTTGAATTCGATTTGCAAGTATAATATTAAGGATTTTTGCATCCGTATTCATCAAGAATATTGGCCTGTAGTTCTTTTTTTTGCTGGATCTCTGTTTGGCTTGGGATTAAAGTGATGCTGGCTTTGTAGAATGAGTCCGGAAGTTTTCCTTCAACTTCTGTTTTTTGTAATAGCTTGAGAAAAGTGGGTATTAACTCTGTTTTAAATGTCTGGTAGAATTTCCCAGGGAAGCCATCTGGCCCAGGGCTCTTATCTGTTGGAAGATTTTTGATTACTGATTTAATTTCTTCACTTGTTCTGGGTCTGTTCAGATTTTCTATCTCTTCCCATGTAATTTTTGGTAGTGTGTGTGTGTTCAGGAATTTGTCCATTTCTTCCAAGCTGTCCAGTTTGTTGGCATGTAATTTTTCATAATATTCTCTGATAATTGCTTATATTTCTGAGGGGTTGGTTGTAACAAATTCATTTTCATTTATGATTTTGTCTATTTGGGTGCTCTCTTTCTTTTTGAGAAACTGGCTAGAGGTTTGTCAATTTTGCTCATTTTTTTCAAAAACCAACTCTTGGTTTCATTGATCTGTTCAACTGTTTTTTTTTTATTCTATATTTATTTCTGCTCTGATTTTTATTATTTCTCTTCTACTACTGGGATTGAGGTGCTCTTGTTGATCTCCTCTAGTTCCTGTATGTGTTGTTAGATTTTGTACTTGTGCTTTTTCTAAATTCTTGAAATAGTACTGAAGTTCAATGTACTTTCCTCTTAGGACTGCCTTTGCCATATCCCATAGAGTTTGAATTGTTGTAGTTTCATTTTCATTTGTTTCCATATATTTTTTATTTTCTTCTCTAATTGCCTGTTTGGCTCATTAGTTCTTTAGTAGGGTATTCTTTAACCTCCATGTTTTTGGAGTTTTTCCAGACTTCTTCCTGTGGTTAATTTCAAGTTTCATAGCATTATGATCTGAAAGGTGCATGGTATGATCTCAATTCTTTTAAATTTATTAAGGGCTGCTTTAGGACCCAGTATGTGATCTATCTTGGAGAATGTGCCATGCGTTCTTGAGAAGAAAGTGAAATCCATAGCCTCAGGATGTAGAGTTCTAAATATATCTGTCAAATCCATATGGTCCAATGTGTCCTTCAAGTCCATTGTTTCTTTAGTGATTTTCTGTCCAGTTGATCTATCCATTGCTGTAAGTGGAGTATTAAAGTCCCCTGCTATTAGCACGTTCTTATTGATAAGAGTGTTTCTGTATGTGATTGTTTTATGTATTTGGGTGCTCCCTTTTCCGTGCATAGAAATTTATAATTGTTAGCTATTCCTGATGAACAGACTCTATAATTATTATATAATGCCCTCTTCATCCCTTGCTACTGCCTTTACTTTAAAGTCCAGTTTGTCTGATATAAGTATGGCTACTCCAGCTTTCTTTTGACTTCCAGTAGCATGATAGATACTTCTCCATTCCCTTACTTTCAATCTGAAGGTATCCTCAGGTCTAAAATGAGTCTTTTCTAGACAGCAAATAGATGGATTTTGTTTTTTTATCCATTGTTACCCTATGTCTTTTGATTGGAGCATTTAGTCCTTTTACATTCAGTGTTATTATTGAAAAATATGGGTTTAGAGTCATTGTGTTCTCTGTAGGATTCATGCTTGTAGTGGTATCTCTGGTACGCTGTGTTCCCTGCAACATTTCCCTCTTAGAGTCCCCCTTGGGATTTCTTGTAGGGCTGGTTTAGTGGTGATGAAATCCTTCAATTTCTGTTTATTTGGAAAGACCTTTATCTCTCCTTCTATTCTGAATGACAGGCTTGCTGGAGAGAGGATTCTTGGCTGCATATTTTTTCTGTTCATCACATTGAAGATTTCCTGCCTGTCCTTTCTGGCCTGCCAAGTTTCAGTAGATAGGTCTGTAACCACTCTGATAGGTTTCCCTTTGAATGTTAGGGCCCTTTTCTCCCTAGCTACTTTCAGAGTTATCTCTTTGTCCTTATATTTTGCCAGTTTCACTGTGATATGTTGTGCAGAAGATCATTTCAAGTTACGTCTGAGGGGAGTTCTCTGTGCTTCTTGGATTTCAATGTCTGTTTCCTTCCCCAGATTGGAGAAGTTCTCCCCATAACTTGTTCAAGGACTCTTTCAGCTCCTTTCCCTCTCTCTTCCTCTTCTGAAATTCCTATGATATGAATATTGGTCCATTTGATTGTATCACTCGGTTCTCGAACTCTCCTTTTGTGCTCCTGGATCGATTTATCTCTTTTTTTTATAATTGTGTCTTCTAATTCACCTATTCTCCTCTCTGCCTCTTCAATCTGTGCATTGGACGCCTCCATTTTATTATGTACCTCATTTATAGCAGTTTTTCATTCATCACAACTATTTTTAAGGTCCACAGTCTTTGTAGCAATAGATTCTCTGATGTCCTTCATGTCTTTTTCAAGCCCGGCTATTAATTTTATGACTATTGTCCTAAATTCTTGTTCAGTTATGTTACTTATATCTGTTTTGATCAGTTCTTTAGCTATCACTTCTTCCTGCAATTTCTTTAGAGGAGAGTCCTTCTGTTTCATCATTTTGGCTAGCTTTCTGTCTCTTGTCAGTTTTAAGAGCCTGTTATGCACTCTCCGTCTGTGAGTACTGCTGTATTAAAGAAGGCTCTTTGTCCAGGGCCTGACCGTTCAGGAAGTATTCTTTGAACAGTGTCTCTTGGTCTCTCCTGTTGAGACTTTGGTTATTTTATTTCCCTACTTGTAGTGATATTTGGGACTCTCCACCATGTGTATTTTGGCTTCTTTCTTGAGGTTGCCTTGTAAAAGAAAACAGACAGACAAACACACAGGGAACAAAGGCACACAAGTGCTCAGACAAATCCAAGAAACACACAAACTGAAAGGGAAAAAAAGAAAAACAAAGAGGAAGGAGGAAAAACAAATAATAAAAATTAAATTAAATTTAAAAAGAGAAAAAAGAAGAAAGAAAAAAGAAAAAAACCCCAAAAGACAAAGGACAGTCTAAAAGCATAAAACCAGAATTCTCAGCTACCAATAAAGAGCAGGGTGTATGCAGTGCTGATGGAAGAGCATATACAAAGAGAGAAATGACAGGCCAGGGAGGAAGCGAAATTGGACAGTGACCGGACAGAGAGAGTGAGGCTTAATTCAGAGAGAGAAAGAGGAGAATATGGTAAGAGGCAAGGAGAAAGAAATGAAGATAATGTTACTCAGAGACTATATACAGTCTGATTACGAGAGAGAGAGAGAGAGAGAGAGAGAGAGAGAGAGAGAGAGAGAGATGTAGCGGTGAAGGTGTAGAATATACATCTAGAGAATGGATTAAATGTGACTGTTTAAGCAAACCAGTGACGAGAGTCCCCAGTCTAGCAGAGGGGAGGGATATGAATGAGGCAAGGGAAAATATATCTGAATAGAAAGGATTGATCTAGATTTAATCACAGTAGTGCATCCATGTTGGTCTGGCCCCAGGCTCAGGTAAAAAAAAAAAAAAAGCAGCTCTCTAGCGGGGATTGGCGTGGTTTGGTGTAGGCGGGTCTTAGCCTCCACTGCATCCTGTGGGCACACACACCCTGAGGTCCCACCTTGGTGGTTGTGGGGAGAAAGTGGCGGCACCCCAGTCCCCTCTCAAACCAAGTATTGCGACTCTCTGTTTTGGGTCCAATCTCCCTGTGCTGTGGGCGTAACCAAGGTGGGCCCCGCTCTAAGTCCCAAACCCGCCTCGTTTTCAGATCTTAGTCTGCTTGCCCCATTGATACCGCCCAGAATAAACCTGCAGGCTGAGCTCCAAAGAGCAGTTTCAAACCTGTTGCCTCCCCACTGGGGATCTAGCTGAGCTAGAATAGCAGCGCTGTGGCTTCAGGCGTGCCGCTTCCCTTCTGGGTCAAGCTGGCGAGCAGAGGAGCAGTTTCTCCTGGCGTCACCTGGGAAGGAGCTTCCTGCTCAAGGTCTGCTGCACAGCTGGAAACTGGATCACTCTCTATCCTGAGCTGAGGTTTTTCTCTTCTCCAGGGACAGGGACAGTTCCTTGAGCAGTTTCAGCCACTCTTTCTTTTTCCCTCAACTCACAACGGCTCCCTGCAAAGAAGGTTCCTTCCCCTCCCTCTGTGTCTCCAGGTCCCGGCCTGTTTTTATCTTCCCCAGTTCCTCTCATAAGTTTGTTTTCTCAGTGGACTCTGTCTCCTTTTCCTCCCAAACTCCTGGAATTCTGTAAGGGTTCCTATGGC